>VYZV01035347.1:0-29622 GCA_013401275.1 Pandion haliaetus | reverse complement strand
ATATCACTGCTATTTCTCTTCCAAGTTTCATACACAATAAAGTAGGACCGTAACAGTGTTTACTTGACCTTCTTTCAGGGCAAAAAAGACCCAAAACAAACCACAAAAAAACATTAAAGAGCATTTTCAAACCCCTCTTCACCACCCTTTTTCAACTTTGCGTTTTTGTTCCAGGACATAAAATTTCTGACCAACAACTTTCCAAACCCTTGTGCACTCGATCAGCTCATCGCAGATCAGACTGCCAAAAAGACCAAATGTTTTGGGGTTTGATGTCCCAATTTCTTTCAAGGTCTGAGACTAATATTCCAGAAAGAACAGCTTCTTCAGCCCCTGTCTCCTTACATCTAGCTTTATGTTGCTGCCCCACCTAACTTCCTCCTTGGAGCACAGCAGACAAAGCCCTGTGAAAGGTGAAGTACGCGAGTACATCTGGATGTAAGCAAGAACTGTACAAGGTGCTGCATTCCCAGGGCATCAGTAGGCTGAGCTTGTATTTGTGGCATTTATTAATGCAGAAAGAAGGAAAACATTGCAAGACTTCGGAAACTGAACATCAGCACTGTGCTAGTCTTTCTTTCTGATTTTAATAAATTCTCAGAAGCGCTATGAGAATATAAGTTTCAAATTGTATTTTGTATAGCTGGGGGAAAAGACGCCACCTGCCTCATAGGAATGGGATGAGGGTGCCTACATGAGAGGTTGTAAAAGTATGCACAGCTAAATAGGCGGGACAGAGTGTTAGTAGTGTGCACTCTGGATTTACCGCCTGTCTCTATTATAGCCAGCCAAAGTGAGCTCTCAAGGATTAGGCTCCCAATGAAGTTGTGGTTTTTGTTTCATAGTACTGTGCCGAGTTTTAATGGACAAATTAAAAATTTTCCCTGAAGAGAGGCATTTGCAAAATACTCACTAAAGGAACCGATGTGCTCAAAAAATAGAAAGGGGTTTAGCAAACTACAGTCAACCTTCATCCTGTACACTCTATGAAACAGGTTTTGTAGGAAAAAAGGTAAAATGCAAGTGAAAAGAATGTCATAATGCAAGCATAGAAGGGCAGAAAATTTTAGGCTGATGAGCAAATGTACATTCTTTTCTTTTACACTGTGTACACATAAAGCTGATGATGACTCTTGTGTAGTCCTTCTGAAGAATTCAACCTACAGTAGCAGAAGCATAATAATACCCGTGTCCCTCCCAAATGGATCACGTAAGAATGAGGTGAACTCAAGGAACAGAAGATATATGTAACATCTACCTAAATAGGTTCTGTTTCTTATCAGGGCGGCCTGCATTGCTCCTTGCATTTTTATACTATCTGTACAATTACTTCAGTATCAAGTATCCAGTATCCAAGAAATAAAGACTTAATGATTATGATGGCTTTTGAATTTTCAGCTGTCTAAGACATCAAAAATGCTGCCACCTTTGTAACATCTGTTAATGATGGCTGTGGAAATTAATGTTTTGTTTCCATTTTAATTTGTATTAGTAAGGTGAGTCACCAGTGGGGTACAGACTTGGCACACCGCTGAGATGATTGTGGCAGGACCTAGTTCTCAGCTCCACCTTTTTTCGGGCTTTTACTAGGTATGAGAAACTGCACTCTCTGTACTCGGCTCAGCAGATCGCAATTTCTTTTGCAAACATCTTGTTCAGGAATATAATGAAATCTTTGATCCTGTGACAATTAACATGGCAGAAATAAAGGTTGTTGGCCATTATTTTCATGCTATCCAAATACTTTAGGAATAGCCTATTAGTTATCATTTTCTGAAAGAGGGGGGGTTGGGGTTTTTTTTTTGGTTTCGTTTGCTTTTGTCCTTCTATGCATCAAAGCCCATAAGGGCTCCTTTACTGTTATCCCTTGCTGCTGACTTTGAACCACACCTGTGCTTGAAGACTGGTGGGAAGCCACAGAATAAAAGTCGATACTGAGTAGTTTTATTCTACATTTCCTGATACTACTCTTGCTAAAAATATCTTAGGCCTGAAAAAAAATTCAATAAACACAATTTCTATCATCATGACTTTGATTGTCATGCTCCAAAAAAATCTACAAAGCAATTGGCTCTGCTTTATGCCAGATACAGAGACTAGACCTGAGTAGGTCCCATCCTCATCATCTCACGAGACAAGAAAGCTGAATGCCATGGTGAATTAAAAATCCACTTTCCTCTTCTGGCACCTTAAAATGAGCCCATTTGGTGTATATTTAGCAAGGACACAGAACTAAACAAGCATGCAGCAGGGATTTCACTCTTCTTCCAGTGTTCATTGCACTGTGATGCCTATTGTTTGCTGGTCTGTAAGGAGGTAATTCACTTCCAGAACACTTCATTTCAACAGGATTTTTGCCATTAGCTTTAATGAGACTTGGGTTCCTCAGCTCTGTGAGTTTTTTTTCTCTCTTTATATCCCTTGATTCCCCTCCCCCAGTCTGCCTTCCTGCTTTATGGCTTTCATAGAGGCTGGATTCCAGTTTCACCAATTCCTTTTCCTCTTTCTGAATAGGATGGAATTTTTTTCCCATCCTCAATATGGGCACAAAATGTAAAGGGATCCTCATTTCCATGGTGTCATCTTAAATCTTTGGCTGTTTCTGTGTTCCACAATTTAGTGGCTTTATAAAAAGAAAGGAATAGTCTAAGAAATAATGTCCCTAATCTTCAAATGTTTCACTGTCATAGAGAGCACAATAGTGCACTGGCTTTTGTGAAGAACGTATTTATAGGCAACAGAAAAATCATCATATACTATGAAAAAAAAGTAAAGAAAATCAAACCCAAGTAAACAGTTCACACTGAAATCCACAGCTGTCGTCAATTTTAAAGAGTCGTCTTGTGATTTGAATTCTGATTTTTTTCAGTTAGTTCAATACAAAATGAAGATGTTGAAGGACATGTCCAGTGAGGATGACAGCCCTGGCAACACTAGGAGTTACTCACATGCAGGTAAACCTCAAACATCCGTAAACGTGTTCGCCTTTCAGCTGAGTGTGTGGTACAGACTCTCATGTCCCAACCTTAATCTCAGCAAATACACAATGGTATACACATGTAAATCTGCATTTGCAGATACCAGTATCCTCCTGTGTACACACTAAGCATATTATAATGCTTCTCTTATGGATAAGCAGCAGGACTTCCATTTGCAAAGGATTTTCATCTGTAACATATGCAAAAACAATGTATAAAACCAATTTCTCCACTTGTAAGTAGATCCTTTAGTTAATTTGTAAGCTTCACTTAAGGAATATAGTATTTTTAATTTTTAATAGGTGGTTCTGTTGTTGACAGTAAAAAAACCTTTTAGGACCTGTGAACACAGAGGTTGGACATTAACTTTTGAAAAAGCATATTGCAGAAGAGATGTTACGTTAGGCAGGTCCTCCATTTCTCCCATGGAAGTTTTTTCTTCCTTTAGTTTACTCAAGGAAGATAAGAGATTACGGAAAACTGAAGTAGATAGTGTTGAAAGCAACACATTGTGTAAAATCTACACACCAACTAAAGCAATAAATAAAGTAGGTTGGTATTTTAACAAATAGCTGGTTTTGGAACATAGGAAGTAAGGTAGTAGACAGGTGGTCAACTATATTTGCAGGAGTTGAAGCAAATTACATTGTTTAGGTTTCATGTTCAGTTACAGCTAACCTACTCCTATAAAATTTTTGCAAATACAGGTCTAAGGTATATTTGCATTACCCTAAAATAAAACCACTTTGTCACTTATGCTTCAAAGTAAGTACTCTTTGGAAAATAAACTGATACATAATACTTAAACATGTGTAAGGCATTTTCTAAAATTTTGTAATTCTCATTGTTTTAGATGTGTTTCATAGTATCCCAACAAATATTATTTTACTTTGAGTAAATTCAGATTTAACCATAACTCATACAGGATTTCACAGAACACACTACAAGAAAAATCAAACTTTGACATCCCTTATATTAATTCAGCACAGAAATGCTATGGGTTTTCTATTACAATACTAGTTTTCTTCAGGTATACAGTGTAATCAAAACCTCTGAACACTACTCCTTCTGTTGTGTTGGCTTTCCAATCACTGAATAATTCTTTAGGTAAAGTAGCAATGCGTAAATGACCTAGTTTTACTGTACCTGAATGCCAATGACCAAGTCAAGTGTGCATCAATAATGATTAACAGAAGTTATAATTTTGAGACCACGCTGCTGTATATTTTATCTTCATTACAGTGTTTTTGGTGAAACCACAATGCAGTGAGGACCCAGTGTGGGTGCAAGAACTCTGTGACAACTCTGTGATGCACCGTCTCAAGATACTGCTAACCACAACTGAATGCAATCACAAACCAATTCAAATAACTTCTTAGGGAACACCATTAACCATCAAACAAATTTATAATAAGTCTTAATAAAAAAACTCATTGGGCAAGATTTCCCACTTACCACTGTTTGAGGTCAGAACTTCAGCTGGAGTCTGACTTGTAGTGACGCCACGCAGATGGACATGGACATCAGCTGGGGATCCGACGCGTGGTTTCCAGTACGTCACCGTGCCGGTAAAGAATGAAGCGAGTACCTGTTATTGCAGGCATGCAGCACCAGTGTTTCCGGACAGATACACCTAACAGAGGTCTACACACTATAGCTGCAACTAGATCCCAGTTTTGTGATGCACCACTACACCTCTGGCAGCGGCTTAAGCTTTTGTGCCGAGCGGCTGAGACGCTCAGGGACCCAGCCTCGACCTCCACCTCGTTTCCCACCTTGTTCCTGCTATGGCAATGGCTTGGCCCCAACCTGTGAGGCTGTTCCCAGTGCCAGGAAAGACAACTGGCTGCTGAAGCAGTCCGTGCCCATCGAAGCAACCTCTCCTGCCTCCTCCAAAGGAAAGGTGCAGGCCAGATGGATGTCTCCTGTGGCTCAGCCTGGTCTATGGGCTCCTGTCTGGACTACGCTGGCAGCTCTAACACATGGCAGTCTGAACTAAGGCATGAGGACTGAAGACACCCAAACCCCCACCCCAAGCAACATAGAAAAGTAACATACTTAACTTACTCTACAATCTTAATACCTGCTTCAAAGCTGTAATTATGAAAAAAAATTATACTTGAGGCTTACACCTGGTAAGTTGTCAAGGCTCTAGCGCTCTTCTGTGGCAAGATACTTGGTGCTGTAGGACACTGCAGCACCTCGGGATCTGGCTCTGGACTGTTTAAGGCTCTTGGGAAAGGAGAAGTATGGCACTCGAAATACAAGAAGCAAAAAGGTTCTGTGGAATGAAAGATACAGTGGGTTTTTTAATGAATGTGCTGGCTATCTTTTTTTTTTTTTTTTTTTTAAATGGGATGACGAGGGTAGGGTAAGGAAGAGCAAAAATGGGTTGATCAGTAAGAGTACAGGGTTACAAAAATCCAAGAGTGGAAAAGGGACCACCACCTACTTGATCGTGATCCACAGCAGAACTCTGCTAACACAGAATGGCTATGGTGCAGGAGGACAGCAGGCAGGTAAGAAAACTTGCATTTGCGCAGGCCCCAACAAACATATGACTCATAATATTCATTCCCTTCACATATTTGGATCTTACTTCCTTTGTAACAAATGCATCTCACCCCTGAGGTGAAGGCTTTTGTTGGTACAGATTTTCTTCATCAGCTCTCTCTGGAAATTGGCAGGCTAAGAGACGTTTTCTTTATCACAGTTCATGAAGCACCCAGAAATCAGATCTTTAAGGCAATCAATTGTAATTATGTAAAATCTTAGGCTGCATCCAGCTCTCCCACTTTGCTCATGCTACGGTAACTGCATGATTTCAGCAAAACAGATTCTGACTCTTACCAACAGAAATAAGATCAGAGTTGGCCCTAAAATTATGTTTCACAGAACACAAGAAACTACACAAGAAAGATAATGTATTTGAGAACATTTTTAATAAATAATGTGACAAAAATTACTTTTCTGATTATTGGATCCTCAGTATGCAAAATTATGGCTAAAATATGAGGTTTCTTACATGAACATAATGAAAACATTAATCACATGGATTGTTCCTTTAGTACTGCACAACCTTTCTATGGAACCTTTCTTTAAAAATTAGCTAAATGAAAAATTTCAGTCCTCGGTAAACACCAAAACACTTTTTTTTTCTTTTTTTTTTTTCATTGGGGCTAGTCCTGATAGCTGTCAATAAACAAACACACATTTTTCCATTAGCACCAATGACAAAGAAATTTTATAATTACAAAAAAGGTCATAAAATCTACAGACAGAGGACATCATTTGGCAAATTCAATGCAACTAATGCCTCTATTTCAGCTTTAATGATAATCCAATGTTGAGAGAGGCCACAGCAAAATCAGTAATTTTCTGTAAGTCCAGGAAAAGTGAGAAGTGTTTTGATTATGGCCCACATTTAGGTTTGTTACTTTACCGTCTGTCATCATTCAAATATTCCAAATACAAACATAGAGCATTAACAAAAAGATGAAAAATATCCCAAACAAATGCTTAACATTTTCATAAGACAAAAAAAGGTTAATAGTTACAATGGTTTACAAACAAAGTTTAGTGATTGTGCTTTTAAAACCAAAAAAAAAAAAAAAAAAAAAAAAAAAAAAAAAAGATAAGCAGTGCATTACAAAAAAATTACTCACCAAGATCAAACAAAACTTCTTTAAGTGGCACTTCTTCTTTAAGGTGAATTGACACAAGTAGAGGTCTGAGATTTGGGCCAGTAACAGTTAATGATATCACCCAATTGTTATTAAAAATGTCCATTGATTTTTCTGCTTATTTTCATGAGCATTGTTGAAGCTGAAAATTAGAAGAACTTTCAGATAAACTTGCTCATGCCACAATTAGGCAAATAGCAATCATATTGACTTACCTCCTGCCTATCCCAAAGGACATTTTTAATAAGAATGTAGTTAATGACGAAAATGGAAAGACAAATCAAAGTACCACAGGGGATTTAAAATGAGTACATATTTACAATAAAAGCCACCTCATCCCAAATTAATTTTACTTGCGTTTGTAAAACTGTATCATCTGCAAAAGGTTAGCAAGAGACTGGCAGAAAACAAGACACAGTCTGTATTGAAATTGCAAGATACCATTTGCACTAACTGCAGACTACAGTGAAACCCCTAGAATAAAAGAATGTTCTGCATGATGTACACTTTGGGGATTTTTTTAATCAATGCTGTATTACTTGTAATGTTATCAGTTGGCTCACTGGTGTACCAGCAGTGTACTAAGCACTGCCTCACTGGGGAGAAACTTTGGGATCCCAGGCTCTGAAATCCCTTTCTGTTCTAATCCTGAAGCAGCAGCTGGCCCAAGTACCACGAAGAGCAGCTTACCTGCCCTCTTGGGCAGCAAAGGTGATGCACGTAGCTTTATGGAATAGGCAAGGGCCATTCCTACTAAGGAGGGTTTACAAAGAAAGAGTAAAATAAAAACTAGCATTCTGATGGCATGAAGAAAAATGAAAAATTGTACACTCTGATTGCACTGAACATTATTTCTGGCGTCAAACATCATCAGACTTGAGGCATCTTAAGTGATTATTTTTTTTTTCTGATTAGATTTTAAAAGCCTGTTACAGTACATGTCGTTGTCTTCAGCTTTCTGTTTCCTGTACCAAAAAAAAAAAAGACATAAAGGACTACATGTTAGATTTTATTATTTAAAATTTGTTTCACATACTTCTTAGAGATTTGTTACCTTTAAATAATAACTACTACTTCTAATTATGTGCAGTGACATGACTGCATGTTGGACACCCTTTCTATAATCAGGATTTAAACTGAATTAATAGCATTAGGCAGAAAAAAAAAGAAGAAAGTTCATGCCTTAGTATCTAATAAAATCTAGAACAATAAACTGTCAAAGAAATGTGAAAGGCAACGTCAAGGTGTTCTTAGATGTTCTAGTTCTTTATTTTCAATTTTGAAAGAATCTGGATAATGTAAAGTGCACATTTAAATATGGTATTTCTGCAGGTTCTGTTCCATAGATTTTAGTATGGTGACAGTTATACTATGCTACATATTACTTGTTTTTTATGTTTTTGACACATTCTTAAAGTTTCTTTTCTTGGATTGGGCATAACGTTAATAGACAGCTAAATGTACTGATTTTTCTGAAGAGATATGCTTCCGGTCCAAAAATATTTTTTCTTGGCATCTGTCTAAGCACAGAAAATAGCCTTATTCTAGTCATCTTCAGTAGTACAACTGCGGTTACCTCCATCTCTTCTTCTTCCTCTTCTCCTTGTTCATACGCTCCCAGCACTTGCAATTCTGCAACATTCCTTCGGGCTATATTTGCTTGATCTGCCCTCTGCCTGCCTCCTGATCCTCGTGATGACATAGAGCTGGAGGAGCTGGGATCTCTAGGATTATTTGATGTTGGAAACGTTGGTCTAGAATATGGCAGGATGTCCTCTGTATAATTAAATATATACATTGATATGTTTACAAGCCCAGATATATGAACCTAAAATTTCTGCATGCAGTTGATTTATTTTACATTTTATCATCCTCAGTATGTTTAAAGTGATGCCTGACAGGAATATGAAATACACTGTTTCCCTAATAGCATTATAGAAGCTTTCTTGAGAAAATTTATAGTATTCACATGGTAACATTCACCACAGAAAAACTAGTTCATGATTACTGTCCACTTCATTTCAATTTATGATCCCTGCTCTATGTTGTACAGGAAAATTAAGGAAAAAAACCTCTTGTAGTATAGTTTCGATACAACTAGGTAGGAGGAAATGACAATACATGCATGATCCTCACAAGGAGCTCATTTCATCTAAGTATCAGACCCTGCACTTCTCAGACTGAGTTTGAAACAAAATTAGTGGGCATATTTTAAAATTTCAGCACCATCCTCTAAGGTAACCTTCTAATAACTTTTCTCTACAGCAATCCACTGTAACCAACCTCTTACTAATGTGCCCATTTAACCAACTTACTACACAATCACCCCTGATATTGGCCCTGGTTACCTGCAGGAAGAAAGGACCAGGCATTTGTATGAATCCATGTTGAAAGTCTTAGTGAACACCTGGCAAATTCCATTAATGGAACTTGATTACATTGATCAGGTCTGATTCATATAAGGCCACGTCAGTATTTATAACTAATGCATTACTGCTATGGCTTTCTTATTTTTTAAACAGGACGAGGTATCATTGTGGCCTTTTTCTCCTTTACAAACAGGCCAAATGCTAATTCTTTGGTAGAACAGTTAAATATCTGACTTACAGGTCTACTGTCTGACTTCACTCACTTCCCATATAAGTTAGATTCTAATTAGATAGGTTAAATATAACTAGACTATGAATGTATGGTAGGGGCAAGGACACGGGTCCTTACAACTCTCGAGGAATATTTCTGTTTGGGCTTTCTCAGCGTTAGCTTTAATATATGATGGGTATATGGACAGCATGATAGAAAAATTTGTATTTTTCATAAGCTTTTATTTCTATTTTACCCTAATGAGAACCTGCAACGTGACCTATATTAGCACTGTATAATTACAATAAATGGTGACAGTTCAGCAGATCTAACTTCACTCACACCAGCAGTGTGAGAGACCTGAAAAGAGCTGACCTGTTCCCTATGATCAACACCCAATACTTCAGTAAACATATGCAAAATAACCTTGAAGAAGATGAGTTTTTGCTGGTGTGCCTTCTCGTTTGGGTGCTTTATTTCCTCGCAGTTTCCCATCGTTTTGCTGTTCCTGTGATTCTTTCCGCTCTCCCGAATTTGTCCGCACATCTGAATGCTGTCTCCCATCCACCCCATCCCTTCCCTTGTAGCTCGCTCCTTTCCTTTCTGCAGATCTGTCTGTCCTCGATTCTATAGAAGCAAGTTTTGGCAACATGACGGGCCGCACCTCCAGCTGTGATTTGGACTGGGCGGTTGGTGATTTTATAGCTGGAGGTGGCACAGGAGGGGGTGGCAAGTCTACAAAGTTGAAAAAGAATAATAATTATGATGACATCATACACTAGTGAAATTAAGAAATAATATTTAACTTGAATTGAAGAAACAGATGCCCTATTTACTTTCAGCCCTCTCTCTGCCCTTCTCTTTCCACCCCAAAAAGTATGTTACTGTTACAACTGCTGATGGGTATTTTTCCAAAGCTTTAGTTTTAAAAATGCAAAGCAAAGACCTCTCACTGCCTTTTCAAATCACAGTATTTTCTTAAAAATCATTACAAAAAGCTATAATAAACTTTAGGATCTTGGATATAAAAATATAACAGTTATGATATCAACATAGATATTAACGTATCTTTGCTGATATTTATCGGTTTTGCTACATCCATTCAACAACACGGCAGCTTGTGCTATAGTTGCTCAAGGTCTTCAGTGTACTGAGCATTAAAGCAAGTTGGCTGAGGTGTAAGAATGTATGTCACATGCACTGCTGATATATGTAAATATATATAGAAACTGTATTAATTATTGCATTCTTCTTTCAAAATAATAGGTTAATCTAACACACATATCCCTGATGTCTGTGATATGAGATATAAAAAAAGTCCACAATCAATGAAGTAATAAGCGCTCAGGAAGAAGAAAAAAAAAAAAAAAAGACAAGAGTTTTGAATTTGTGTCCTTAAGCTGTGCTAATTTAAGGGGTTCTAAAATTCTGTATATTTTTAAATAGTATTTATAAGGCACACATATATTTTAGTTAGTTAAAATTTCCTATTCCTGAATTAAGACTTAAAACTAGAATGTGTAAACTGTTCATCAGGATACAATAGTGCTCTGTGGAATATAAAATGTGAAGGAAAAAAATATAAAAGTCAAACAAGGAAGCAAGAATACAAAAGCAGTTCACCACAAACCTGTAGGAACAAATCACATGCATATAAGAGAACAACAGGTTAAAAAAAGATGTGAAAGATGTTTCTGATGTTAATATTCTGAAGTGGGATTGCTAAAAAAAACCACCAAGCACTATTAAAAATTGTAACTTCAGCATTTTATAATAGTGTGCATTCATTCTTTCTACTTCCACAAAAATCTTGGAGCAGCTGTGTTTTTCAAACACCATCACTATATATACAGCTAATTCACAGTCTATTCAAGAGAACATTTCAACTGAAAATTAACTAAATTGGGCCAAGAATAAAGGTAGTACTCCTGAATAAGAAAAAAAATAGGCATCTAATATATGTATGAATTCAGACATGGCAAATGCCAGACATTTTTGAGAGGTTTTCCAGTGACACAAAGCACAAGTGACTTGATCTAGCCCTGTGGAAAGGTGTAGTAATGCAGAATTCAGTCCTCTATGCAAGCTTACTGGGCACCATCCTCCACATTAAACTGGTGACATAACTTGGAATTGCCCTTGACTTGTCCTAAATAAGACTGGAAATTTTATCAGTTGTCTGGACTGGGATGATGAGGAAGAAAGATGCCATAAAGTACATTTCCTAAGGTTGGACATACTTGAGGTCATGAGATCTGTAACGTCATTCTTGCTGCATTAACTTCACTGTCTTGCTAAAAAACACAAAAAAACAAAAAGAGAAAAAAACCCCAAAACACCACAAAAAAACAACCAAGCAACCAAGAAAACTTCTCCTTGTTGTAATTTAGGGCTTGAATAAGGGACCAAACCGATTTAACAAGAAATGCAGAAACTTCTTTCCTTCTGTTCCTCTTAGCTAAGAACAAGTTGGACAACTGGCCTTATATTCCTTGCAATTTTTGTAGGGCAGTTTGTTTTTCAAATTCTGGCAGTTTGGAGGACATCAGTTTTAGAGAGTAGCTAAAGGTAAACAATTGAATACTGAGACTCCATTTTAATTATCTACTTAACACTCACCATTTGCAGATATCTTTTAAGAAAAAGCAGTTATTTCCAAAACTTGAGAAGGCATAATGTGAATTAGCTGGAAGCTTGGATATACAAAGTGGCTGAATCAAAGTAGTTTTATTTATCGATTTGGAAATACTGGACTATAAAGTAAGAACAAAGGCAGATCTGTGGGCAATGGACTGGACTTGTTCATCTGAGGGAACTAAACCTGTAAAATGGAGAGGCAACTTCTGGTTCCGTAAAATATGAAATAGAACAGATTTTAGCAAGAAAGCAGTTATGTTGCATTCCTTTGTTATCCATAACTGTTTAAGCATGGTTTACAGAGGTAACCTCTGTCCAATATACAACCTTAGCAATGAAACTCTGTAATTCCAGACATCAGAGTAGCATTCAGACTACCTCCTCTAAAAATGCCCTGTGAGCTCCAGCCACCGAAGAGCAAAGCAAATCACTTTCACTCTGCTGCCCAGCCCTATAGATGCTTAAATCAATACGTGCCTGCAAGTTTGGGTATTTGGATCACAAGGCTCCACAGCCATGTGATCTTAATTGTCAAGACCTGCTCCAAAAAATGTTGGTCTGAAGAAGTTTATAACCTCTTACAACTCAACAACTAGGTGAGAAATCATGTGAAGTCTGTCCAAGACCTGAGACTTGTGCGTGCTATGTTCCTTGAAATCCCAGTGCATCAGACCATGTCAGATCCAGACCAAAGCTTATCAAGCACAAAACCTGTTCTTCAAAAGCAAGGCTGGAGATGGTGATGGTTCCCACCTTTTGCAGAATACTTTAGTGATTCTAGAACTTGGTTAAGATTTAAAAAGTAAGATAAATTCTGCATTAGCCCATGGAGATTCAAACAGTATTTTCCTTTCTGAGGAAAACATCCTTCTCACAACATGTCTCCTCAGAAATGGACAGACTGAATCAGAAGTGGATGAAGATACTGAAACTCAGAAGTGTAGGCTTCTGGAACCACAGCTGTTGATGCAGTATCTTGGGTCTCACATTCCCCACTCACTGTCTCTGTTAAGTTATCAGAGTACTGAATAGCCCTTCTGTTGAGCCTGCTGATGTAAAGGGAGTGTAGGTACTTAACATCAGCCTTTTCGGTCACCCTTGGAGCCAGTCTCCAACAGTTGTGGCACAGCAATGCACTGGCTGAATGCCAAAGGGAAGGAACAGCATCCTTCCTGTAGCCTATAAAATACAACTTGGAACAAACTGCTTTATTCAAGAATCCTATCCTGCTACACAGGACAGTGAACAAAGCGGTGTTAAATCTTGACTATGGAAAGGAAAGATGTGTTGATATAAAAACTTTCATAAAACGGCAGTAGCTCCATGGTACAGTAATAACTAAAGGAAAGTGATATTCTCTTTTGAGAACATTTTTGCAACCTGCAGGGAAACTATAAAAATCTTCATTATAACACAGTACTCCTCGCTGAGAAGAATCCTTTACAGAGGGAAAGAAACTTTTCAGAGGTCAACACTATTACACCCCTGTGGTATTTATTTTAACAGCTCACATCACAGAGAAAATCCAGATTCAATCTGCCTCCTCGAGTACAAACTGGCACACTTCTTATTAAAAGCAAAATGGAAACTACCATTGTAAGGAATAAAAAACAAATCACAAAGCAACATCAAACCAATCTAAAGAACTCAGAAGTATTTGTTAAAGGTCAGCTGCGCTCACATGTTTCATTCATGTCTATGTACTACTGCTGTACTGCTTCCCACGTAACTCAAACAATTAATGGATGCCATTTCATAGCACGGTCTACAGGGGAAACCTTCCCTCTATGCCTTTTGAANTTGGCATGGAAGTGGAGAAACCACAAATAAGCACAAAAAGATGAATTGTAAGTAGTGACAAATGAGGGAAGTAGGCCTTACTAGGCCACTTTCTCTTTTAAGCTCTATCAGGCTGTAGATACCTACAGTCATACCCTGAAGAAAACAGCAGAGTTAGAGATTTGATGCAATATTGGAGAAGATACAAACTGAATTTTTTTTCTGTTGCATATTTATGCAGGCATGTAAAACTCAAGATTGTTCCTGACTTAGTAAAGCTTTAAGATCATTTAAGATTCCTAGATACATAATAACATCAGCTACTATTATTCATATACTGAAGTTATTTTCATGCTCTATCTTTCAAGAAACTTGGCTTAAACTGTACAGAATAATTGGATGAATAAATAGGTACAGCAAAACCCAATATGATGTATAAAAGCAGTGGGCTGTTGGGTTGTAGGGTTTTTTTGCCTGAACGTACATTTACATAATGCTTTTATCAAAACAATTTCACTCCACAAAACCTCCCTCAGTAACAAAATCAACAAAATATCTCACAGTGGAATCAGAATTAAGGACTGCAAAGAGGGCAGGTATCTGAAAATTATTATCGTTCAGTAACAAGCTGATTTTTAGCAGAGGTTAAGAAATGCATTCCTACTTACTTTTTACCTTGCTGAAATTTGTGCAGAATAGATTTTTTTGTACTGCACAGACAGAGGGAGACAAAAGTACAAATGATGCCAGCATGTGTAATGGCTTAAGATTTCAAAGTGAAAATTCAAGGAAATATTTGGCAGATACTGAATTGCCTTTTGTCAGAAATTCAGCTGCCCGGATGTCATGTCATTGATAACACAGCTAAATAACTCAGTTACAGTCTCAACCAGTTAGTTGTGAAAATGTTAGTATTTTTTCCTTTGTCAATCAGAGATTTAAAATAGAATCAGTCTTTAAAGTCTCACGTGAACTGTCAATGGCATAATTTCTACTGAAAGACCTACTGAATCGAAGCAATGGCAAAGTACTTTTTATCTAAATGCTTACAATTCTGAGGCCTTTTATTACTAATAAGTCAATTCAAGACAGTTTAGAAGACACTTTCATATATATAATTTTAGAAAAGGCATAAATATTCTTTTAAAATTTGGTTTCTTAAATTATATATGCAAGTAGGTCAGACAAGGTTGAGAAGGAGGATACATCTGTTATTTGGTTCTTCTAATGCACTCTTAGTAGTTAACTCTCTAAAAGGCTAGATGAAAGGCAATTAAAAATTCATACATTTTAATCCTTACCATCTAGTGAGCAAAGATTTTTACCAACAAATATGCAGAACATTTCACCACCTGGATGACTGTCAAGGAACAAAACAACTGAGCTGAAATCCTGTTCCATATGAAGTAGAAACTGATTTGAACTAATGCTAGCAGAAAATACAAAACTGTTACTACTTGTACAATGCAGAGTAGATCAGAGAGCACTCTCCTTTATTTAAGGAGTAGTATTACATTAGTAACAACCACACTTTCAGAAATACCAATGTCTTTCACAAATCTTGCTGTATAAAGAAAAAAATACATAATTTTTTAAGACTTACATATATTGCTGCTCATAATACTCTTGGCATTTTCAACCATTCATTGAAAAGAATTTATTTATATATCCTTTCATGTAAATTCTTCATGACACCAGTATTTCATGACACTGCTAGCAAATACTAATTCAGGTAATTTGGGAACAGTAGAATATTCTTTATATGTGAAAGTAAATTCCATTTTAAAGGCTGAGAAAGTAATGAAGCAATGTATTTTTCTCTTTTTAGTATTTATTCAACGCTTCTAGCCACCAATAAATGCTCAAATTCAGAGTATCTGCTTTGCTCTCCTACAAAAACAGGTATGTTCAAACACTGTGAGGAAAATAAAATCTTTGTATCAAGCACTCCTCTATAAAAAAGATAAGTAACAGTGTGACACCAAGCCAATAGAAAAACCCAAGTATATGTGGGAAAGGTCAATTGTGCTTAAATGTTTCATTCATGTCTCTGTATCACTTTTCTCCGCTTAAGGAAAACAATTAGTAGATGTTATTTTATAGCTAATTCTAAAGGGACAATATACTAGATGTGGCTATTAAAATGAATGGTTAGAATCTTCAGTAAGGTTCCAAATATGCTTATGTAAATGGATTGAGGGGAAAAAAATAATTAAAAAAAAAAAAAAACCCAAACAAGCCCTTCAACCTTTAAACTGGGTTTTATTAGATCTACAGAAATTAAAGCCATAATTTGCTGTTCCCTGAATGACCACACTGTATTGCACGCTAAACAGGTTAGCGGAAATTCTTACCTAATTAGAAAATACGCTGAAGTAAGCAGGTGCTATATAACACAAAACAAATATTGATCATGATTGTCAAATCTATTGCAATATCTAACCACAATGCTCTGTGATGCAACTTTGTATAATTACTTTCACAAAAACCTGTCATCAAATACAGGCCCACCTCTTATTTATTCCTGTGTTAGAAGAAAATGGCCACATAAAACTCCTGTCCGGATTTTAGTCCTGTTGTCCTAGCTGTTGTGTTTGTATCGAGGTTTGATGCTCAGCCAATTATTCAGTTATGAGCATTCTCTTCAAGAGAATAAAAGCTGATAAAATGTCCATAAAATCTTGCAAAACACCATTACAAGGGCATCATAAACTTAACATTTCTGGTACAGTTTGGGGATTTACACCTTGTGTTGTCCTTTCACGGAAGCAAACATGCACAAAACCACTGTAATAACCTCTTGAAATCAGATAATATTCCAACAGCTCAGTTTCACTGACAGAAGGGGCCTGGGCATAAGCCAAGAGGCCCAGGTGCACTGTGTCATGCCAGTATTTAATGCAGCCTGATATCAGATAGATGCTAGTGAGAGAAAATATTCAGAATAAAGTACAGATAATAGCACGGACAACCACTCATTGCTAAATTACTTCTGCTCATCGTGCTGTGAGCTTTGTATTAAATTTTTTCGTCAAGTGGCAGGAATCATAGGGAGAAGTGGCTCAAAACTCCCTTCTTGTAACCCTGGATAAGGATCTATAATATTAGGCTTTCATATGATAATGGCAAATGATGCCCCTCTTTGAAAAAATTCAGACTGGTAATGAAAGTCCTAATCAGATTGTTGTTGCAGAGAACCAGGAGGTGGGGAACGATGCCTTTCTTTCTCCTCCCCCTGTTAGCAAATTCAGCAAACTTGACAAGATGGGTTAAGACTTGGAGAATTTATCTTACATGAATTTCCAACAAAGCCCGTGGGTTGTTTTATAAAACTAGAAGGTACTGCTTTAATAAAAGCTCCACCACCTGAGGCATTTTCATTAAAGGCTCTCTCTAGACAACATCACAATGTTTGCATTATCCTCCTACACTCCCAAGAGAATACAAGCACTACCTTTTCAGCAAGAGTTGATATTGTGTGTGAAGGCACGAGAGAAGATGATTAGATTTTGCTTTTACTCACAAAGTAACTGCTTGCAACAATGCTGTGGTCAGGATTAAAATTCATTGATTTGTGTTGTCCACCATTTGAATGGTAAATTGTTTTTTTCAGGAAAAGATACATTCTGAAGGTTTTAATAGTCAGTCATGTGAATGAAGATTTTAATCCTAGCCACACATTATTCTCAAAGACTGTACTATTTATGCTATCTGGGCTCTCAAATAATGACAGTAATTAGCCGATTAGGACACTATAGAAAACAGGTGCAAGGCTCTGGAGTGGAAGCATCAACGTAAAGTATTAAGGAACTCTGGCATTTAAAATGATTAATCTGTTCAGTGTGTTTAGCAACAGGAAACACAAATCACTAAATTCTGAAACATAATGCCATCTCTGTGGAAAAATTTCACACACATGCACTGAATGCATATTTAGAAAGGTTCACTGACGTTTTCACCCATTTCACTGGACTCACCATCTGTGTAGACTTCTCTGCGCAGATGTCCTGGCTGGTGTTTTTGCTTTTTGGCAGGTCGGACCTTCTGTATTACAACAGCACTCATGTTGCTGTCGGTAGATACAGGGCTGGTTGGTCTAGGACAGTGTGATGCATGAAAATGTCTACGGCCTGGAAATTGTAACAGAACAATAGCTATTATTTTTGTTATCTAAAATAAAAGGCTTCATACTTTCTCTTTTTTCACATCAGAATGGCCTAGCTATATGAAACCTGAAAATACACTGTTGGAACAATAAAACTCTCATCCTTCCTGTTATCAGTTTTAGCGTGAGCTGTAACTAAATCGAAGCGTTTGCTATCCTATCAGCATGCAGGGTAGCTTAGTCGCTCAGAAATTATCCAACTGCTTGGTAGCTGGTAGCTTCTGCCCCAGGAGTGTGAACTCCATCAGCAGGCAAGCACAAGCAGGCTTCCCACCCAGCAACTTTCTCTAAACAACCAAACGTTTCACTTTCAAGACAGGTTTCACCTCCCCTAGCTCAGGCACCGCAAGGTCACCCATGCCATAAGCAGAGGAAGTCACCAGCAGGTCTCGGGTACAGATGCCCCCTCCGCCACTTTGAGTGAATTACTAGGAATGCATCCGGGGTGTATGACTTGCATTTTATCACAGCTTATTTGCAGATAAGAAGTGTCACATTTTTAGGACGTGTAGTCAGGTACGAATAATATCAATACATAAAAATTACTGCATAGTATGAACTGACTGCTGTAAAATTATTTACCTGTAATAGTAACGGGACGTAAAAAGACCTTTTCTGAATATATACATTTAGACACACATATTTATATGAACTTATGTGTATAAAATGGATACAACCCTGGCCCCATGGGTATGAATGGGAGTTTTGCCACCTACTTCAATTGGCCAGGATTTCATCCAGAATTACTAAATTACCTCCCCTCTCACTCTTCATGATGAACAGCTGCATTGAAATGAAACAAAGGACTGTTAACTGAGAGGGGATATCAGAAATGGGAG
This sequence comes from Pandion haliaetus, assembly GCA_013401275.1. Taxonomy (NCBI): domain Eukaryota; kingdom Metazoa; phylum Chordata; class Aves; order Accipitriformes; family Pandionidae; genus Pandion; species Pandion haliaetus. Next base: position 10,961 of record VYZV01035347.1, on the reverse strand, counting down.
GAAGGTTGCAAATCTGTGGAGTCAGGGTGGACACAGTACCTCTTCTCCAGGCCTGGCAGTTTAATAGGATTGACTGGCAAAACATTCATGGATCTGCTTGAAACCTGCATCCCACCCTGTGGTATTCTTGTTTCTTAGCTGAACTATAACAATATCCATTGGGCCTAGTCAGGTTGATGATTACCTGTATATATCCAGTGTTACTAGTAACCAGTATGTTGTAAAACCTTAAATATTTCAAATATCATATTTCATATGTCCAGGGGTGATTCAGGAGGACAAAAAAAAAAAAGAAACATATGCATAAGGTTTTGCTGCATATGCATAACCTATAATCTAAACTGCAACTAATAACAGCTGTCAAATTACAAAACCAACACAAACCCAGTTCATCTCAGTAATACAGCAGGAAGAGATTGAACAGTATTCTCCAAAAGAACAACAAAATATAAAATGGAAAACAATTACAATTTTTTTTCTTTCATATCCAGGGGAAATATGGCTCTAAATGTTTACTATTTATTCGGACATTTCAATCCAGAGGGATTAAATCTGTCATGAAGTGACTGAAAACACTGGGAGCCTTGTATCAGGAAAAGGATAGAAGTCTGTAATCCTTTTTTTTTTTCCCCTCTCATTCAGTTCTGAGTGCAAATCCGCCAGCAGGGTTGAGGTTTGGCAATAATCAATGAGACCAAAAAATTAAGAGCTACTTATGAAAAACAATGTAGAGCAGCAATTTATTTGAACTGTTACACCAAAACTCCTTTTCTGACTCTTCCACTAGCGCAAATTGACACCCCCCACCCCCCCCACCCCCCCAAATTTCTAAATGTTGTAAGAACAACAGGAATCCAGGAAGCAGTTGTGGATACATACATTTCAAAGTGGCCATTTTTTTTTCTTCTCCCATCAAATAGAGGACAAACTCACCTCCTGCTGCATCCTGCATTTGACGTCTGGCTACCTTCAGGCCAGCGTATTCGGCAGCTGCTGCAACAGCCTGTGCAAAATCTGCATCGGTAAAAAACGATCCATCGGAAGAGCTAACGCTAGACCGCCCACTTGAGATGTTATCCTCTTCGGAGGCTGAACCCCAGCCATTGATCATGGACCCTGTTACAGAGCTCTCCAAATCTCCAACACTGGAGGCAGGGGTCTGCTCAAGGCCACGCAAAAGGAGCCTTCTGTTCTGCATCTTGGCAACCTCTATATCTGCCTCATCCTCTTCTTCTTCTGGTGCGTCAGTATCCATATCAGAGACCAAGGGCCCTGAGATATAACCATAGGTATGTGGTGGGGAGATAGGCCTTGGAGGGGGTGGAGGACTCACAGGTTGACGTCTGCGTAAGAATACAAAGGTAAGAAGAATTGAAGTCACATAACATAGTCAAGAGGAAACAGTAGATTGATGAAAATATTTCCTTTAGTTCCCAAAAAGCTTGACTTGCCTTTTTAAATCAACAGAATTTATATCTGAAAGGTTCAGGGTTAGGGGTTTTTTTTTCAGTTTTTATTTTTGCGATAAATCAGAACTGGCAGCTATGTAGTTTTAAATCTACCACAAAGAAATCTGATTTTTTAATATGGTTCCTTTATCACTGATTTTAATGAAAATTATCTTATTTTGCATAAAGCTGTTCATTTTTCCTAAAGTAGCTCATGTACAGCTAGGTGAAAAGGTGGTTACGGTTCATGTGACTATTTAAATAAATTATTTGTGCAACCTTGAGAGTATTAGCAAAAGAAGTGTCTGTATATTGCTTTAGAAGCTTGAAACTATCGATGTCAACAGATGCATCTATCTGAACAGACTGCTCCATAAACCTTATCTTCCCTCCACCCACCCCAGTGATTCAGAAAGATATGAAAAGAGATATTGTTATTTCATTATTTTTTAAATTGGTCTAGGTGATAATATAAAGAATTATCTACCATAACGTTAGTTCTAGGTCTTAAGAATACCAAAATGCATACAGATGTATGGGTTAATTTATTTTGAGCTTAAATCATCAGTAATGGTGTCTCCAGCTTAAACAGGTAAAGTATCAGCTATCATTAGACCAACATTCAGTTTAGTTAATACTTCACACAGAAATCCCAGGTAGTAACATTGTCAGAAGTTTTTCTTCACAGGGCCATAGGCATGCTCTTTAATTGCCACTTGTCTGATAGGAAGAAATCCTTTCTGCAGCAGTGGCTGTACTGTTGGCTTTGCTTACCAGGAATTTCTACTGCAGTCTGCTTTGCAAAAATTTCTGAAGTAATTTTCCTTTGTCAATTTTTCCCTCTTATTATCTCATTGACAAATGGTGACTCTCATAAATCACATCTTTTTTGGGGGATGCGATTTTTTAATTTTAATAAATGGGAATACTTACTAATTTTGAAAGGAACATTTAGCAAGGAAAAGACTAACACTGTGGCAAGAGCAAGCTGGAACCTCCTTGGACTACATCATCTAGCCACTGTTTTCCACTTGCTGTATTAAGTACTGAATGGAATGAAGAAAAGGTCAATTGGGTAGATATACCCAATAATCGTTTAATACCACTCCCTTCCTGCCCCAATCCCAGAAGCCATTGCTGCATGGGAATCTCTACCTGCCTTTGACTAGAAACCTTGCCCAATAAAGTTTTACTGCCTTAATTTAAAGCTCTTGTGACAACTGTCCTTGTAATGTATTTGCCAGTCTTCCTATTCTCTAGGTTTTGGTATTGAAGACAGGCAACTGGTTACAAAATATATTAAGGTTCTTGGAAAATATAGCTTGCCTGCCAACCTTTAAGAATAGGCTAATTGAGAGCAGCTGGTTCATGGGCATACAGAATTAACAATACTTCGTACACTTTATCTGATGCAGTGGTTCTTGCTTTAACAGTGATATTGTCTCCTATCTCAGCTCTCGCTTTAACATTGATATCATCTGCTATCTCACTAAATCTTTAGTTCTTTCCTGCTTGTCCACTCTTCCAGAGCACAGATTTCTATTTCAGTTTGTTATACTTCTAGCAAGCTGACTGGACAGAGAAATATTACAGTACAGCATCACCACCAGAATCATATTGTAGATGCCTGGTTCTGATCAGAAATTGAGACAATAGTCAGCAGAACTGCAAGTAAAGCTAATAAAAAGTATGACAAACAGTATTTTAGTCATTATTTTCACTATAAACCCACCAATTACAAACCCCCCGAAAACAATAGAGAGGCACCACTCAGAATGTATTCTTAATTAGAAAGTATTGTCAGACCATACACAAAACAGAACCCCCGCTTCCAGAATGGGCTACAGCTGTTGAGCACTGTACATCTAACTCCTAAACAGCAATGCCACGGGTCATATGAATGCTGTTAGATGGAAAAGGCAGTCAGCCAAGTCTTACAAATCAAGTAAATAGAATTATGTGAATCCTTTTAAACTGGTGAGACGTATGTAGCGAAAAGAAAAGAAACAATGTTTGAAAAAGTAAGATAAAAAGACAGATTTAGTCACTAGCAATTCCAAGACTTTCAGCAAAGCTAGACTTAACTGTTGTAGGAAGAACAAAATAAATATACATTTTATTCTTTCAGTCTGCTTAATAAGTAAGCTGTATGCCCTACGAGCTTAAATTGGACATTCTTCCACGTACTTCTACCACTACTTCTTATGCCATTTATGGTGACTAGCCATGAGTCTTTGTGTTGAACAAACCTTCTACTTTCCAGACAGTTGCTGGCTGGTTATGCATGTTTGCATACATCTGCTCCAATGCCTACTCCATTCTGTATGTCAGCATGCATCTCCCATTCTCTAGAACATGGTAGCTGAGGTTCTGGAAAGTCACTCACAACACATTGCTCACTTAGCATTTCCCTCTTCCATTAGTGTCCAGCTAGTTTAACCTCTAAATAACCCAGAAAACTTAAGTGATTAAAATGAACACCTCTGTGCTCTGACATAACAGGGCCAATGGAAATTACAAGAAAATATTATTAGCCACCCACTAATAAAAGGAGTGCTTTTAAAGAGTCAGGAAGATAGAGGAAGAGAGAAAGATACACAGTACAAGAAGTGTTACCATAAAGAGAACAAAACAAAGCAGACCAAGTAGAAGTGTTGAGCAAAAGTAAAAGCAGATATAGGCCCTTTTAAAAAATGATTAATAACTACTGCTTACTTAAAAAAGGGAAACATAAAAATGAACTAACTTTTAAAAAAGCATTCTGGAAAATACATCCATAAATGTCCAGTAAGCTATTTCAATAAAAGCAAAGTTCTACAGTCTACTCAGCAAGATCAAATTCATTTCATCATAATAGGCCTGCATTTCACTAAAAATAGAAAGTATGACTAGAATATTGCAGGTAAGTTTGTATATTTGTGGTAACAAACAGTATGTGCAAACTGCTGGAAGAAAAAAAATAATAAAAGAAATATAATTTGGGGTGGAAAAGCTGTGCCTTCTTAACAAAAAGCAAGACAAGTAAGCAACATACATAAAAAGCCTCATTCAGAATTCACTGTTTTATGGAAGAGAAGCTGTGAGAGTTTATATGCAAAATAGTTTGTACTAAAAGCAACTCAGAGAAGAAACAAAATTTCCCTGTAACAAATATCTATCTTTATTAATGTTGGTCATTCCTTTAAATAAGGGTAGGTGGAAACATTAAGAAAATTTCGCAAGCAATAATTTCCTGTAGTAGGATTTATGAGAGGAGGAAAATCTATAGGTTATATAAATTATATATTTATATATATTCATACATATTGGTGACAAGTTAATTGCACAGTTACTGTGAAATAATGCATGCTATTTTATGGTAATAATGCAGTAAATCTATTGGAAACAATGGAACTGTAATTATATGGTAAGCTGTGTTAACGATACCACTTTAATATCCTGATGACTGTGAATTTAACTTATGTCAGCATCGTACGTACCCTAAAGTGATATACTGCATTTCTTTCCATGGTATAATAATAAAGCAACTTAATTACGTATTTCTTATGTTACAAATAGTTCTAGCATCCTGGATTAGAAGTTAAATATTAACAGAATAAGTATAACAGGGAAAATCTTGGCCTCACTTAATTCAACAGGAATTTTCAGTGGGGCTAGGATGACACTTGTCACATCACTCTTGCTACATTTGCATTGACACACCTCCGGTCAGGTTGGTGTTGTATGTGTCCCAGATCCTCCTGACAGTCCTGTAACATGGGCTGGAGTTCTTCCTGGGGAGAGGGGGTGAGAGTGGCAGTTGACTGATGGCTATAGGAGACAGCGGCTGGAGAGGAAGCTGCTCCTCGGACGGGTGGAGTAGGACCTCGCTCATCTTCTTCCTCTTCCTCTAGCTCATCCTGCTGCAGATACATCCTTGCAGGTGGGACAGGACAAGGAATTTCTGGGTCATAGCTAAAATTATTTTTTTAAGAAAATAAGGACTTAAATTTTTACTGGGTAATTAGCATATCTGATACACATACAAACAGCCCAGAAAAAAATCATTGTTATACATACTCTTGAAAACAGGTTAGTAACGATGTACTGAGTGGATGTACACCACTGTCAGTACGGGATCTCTAAACAGCCACGCTACAGATAGATGAGGAGCACCAGAACGGTACTGAAGGAAGGTCTCACTGCCAGCTCGTAGGGCAAACTGGTGTTCAATTAACTAGCAGTTGAAGTGAGAAATGCATGATGTATTCATTTTTCTTACCTTTCATCCACTGAAAGACTGTAATCTTCACTATTGCTATGGGGAGGTGGATGTGCTGGAGGGGGTGGAAGAAGATCTGCCCAGTTCATGCCAGCTTGCTTGGGAGCCTTCGGAGTCCGAGCACCCTTCTTGTGCCCTTGACTCCCTGGGAATAAAAAGCAGTACATATTTGTAATGCTTTTAAGTATCTCCTCACCACTAGCTTTGAAAAACAAAATAACCATAGTCCCTCCCAGATCCTCTAGAATTCTCTGGGAACTTACTGTTGTGCTGAGTAGGAATAAACTAACATTTATCCTTTTTACAACAATTTGTAATTGTAGTTTCTTTGTAGAATTACTCTACATTTTAAGCAATTCAATTTAACCAGAAACTTTATATAGCACGGAAAAAAGCACATGGGATACAAAACTCGAATTGTTAATAAATAGTCAAAATGTGGTAAAACCATAAATGAATTTTACAATCAATGTCATTAATAGTGAGCTTCCTACTTCTATTAATTACATTATAGATTATCATCTAAAACAAATGAGCTGTAGACATATTTTCTAAACTGCCTTTATACTACTTAATTGCTGGAACCTAAAATACAATATGACACAGATATGATCTATTAAAGTTCCACTGTTGCATTAAGTCACTGAATATATGTAATTTGTACTTGTCCACTGAAATATTTTAGGCACAATGAAATTACTAGTTTTAGTCTAAATGGCAGGTGCAGTTGAAAATAATTGCTGGAAGAACTAAAATAACAGAAAAAAGAAGAAAGAAGATCAATGAAGTATGGCACAAATGTTTTCAACTACTATTACTGGGAAATTATAGCTCATAATAGAACAATGTAGCTTTAACAGTTCCAGTAACTTTGAGTAAGACTAATTATTCAGGTGGTCTTGAAATTTAACTTTGGACATGGCTATGATGAGAGCTGACTCTCGCGTTGTTCCTTGGTATATGTTTTTATCCTTCTTTGTTATTGTTACATCTTTATTTGTAGATAAAGTCACCATATTTTTGTTTTAGAATCCTTCACATTTCTCTCTTCAACTGAGGCATGGTTTTATATTACCATAGTTAATCCTTATATGCATGATTAAATATGTTGCAGTGAGATTTAGGAAGCTTGTTTTTCTCATTTTTGCTGTCTCAGATTTTCGATTCTTATGGACAGTAGTTCTGCTTATTATGTCCCCCATTAGCCGCCAGATACAACGATGTTTTAGCTACGTACAATTTTTTTTCTGGTATCTCAGTATGTCAAGCAAGACCCTAACTACGTCAAGGCAACCATCATCTGTATTCTCAACCCTAGGCACCATGATATATACTAGGTTCAGCACAATTAATTTATTACTCTGGTCACCTTGCTTCATTCCTGCTGGAGTCCTTAGTATAGGACTATAAATCGTTAGCATTATGAATAACCATAATAGGTGTCAGCATGGACAATACCACCTTCTCATTCTTAATTTGCATGTGTTCATACCCCTGAGATGTTTCACGCCGAGTTTCAGGCCTTAACGTCATTGAGCACAGGCTCAGCACCACATCCTGGTGTTGTAGACCTGGGAACAGGCAAAAGGCTGGCTCCTAGAACACCCCTGAGCAGCTGGGAGAACTGGGACCTGTGCTTATCTCACCCCAGCCATTGAGAATTCAGGTCACCAAAAAGCACAGCAGGCTCATCTACATATTTATGCCTCTGCTGTGCCTCAGTCACAATCGGTTGAGATGGAGCAGGTTAGGATTAAGGCAACTGGACTATCAAAGGCAACAGCAAAACAAAAGGTGAAAAGTCCTCATCTTGATTAGTAGATGTAAAGTCCAGGGCGCTGGTGATTGCGACCATAACTCATCCTATAATTGGCTTGATGTAAATAAACATAGGCTAAGTATCAGATTTACAGTAAAGCCCCAAACCAAGCCTATGCGTAGTTTCTGGTTTAGCTCTGAACATTTCACACACCTCTACCAGAAATCGAAGCCAAAACTGAACAGGTTATATACCATGATGAGAAGCAGTAACTTTTGGATTAAACCACATTCTGTGGTTCCAAAGCACAGAGTGCAATTTCAGTGCCCTGGTCAGCATCCTCCAGCACAAAAAGCCACCTTGTTTCAAGATTTTTACAAAGGACTTTTAGCTGTTTTGCATCGGAGATGTTGATGATAAACAAAATTTATCTTTACTTGTATCTACTGCCTACATTTGAATGACGGACGAGACTAGTTTTGACATATAGCCACTGAAATCTATGAAAATTTTATGTATGCATGCATATTTTTTTACTCAATAAAATGCTTGGGTTTAATTTAAAAAAATGAAAGATTTCTTAAAGCAGTTCTGTAAGGTATCACTCAAATGTGCTGGTACCTTCAGGCTGTTCATGAATAAGGTTGTCTTGGATGAGTAGACCCAAGAGATGGAAAAGAGGTCAGTAAAGTACCAGGAAGGTAATAAATGTACTAAAATCCTCTTTTTTGTGACAGCTGAAAAGGAATTTCTATGACTTGCCCATCTGGAGACCATAATACTAACTAGTAAGGCATTAACATTAGGAAATCCAACTTCTATTTGATTTCACGACTTTCACAATTTTGGACAATCAATTACTTAATTGACATTTAGATGGCACTAAGCAATCATAAGGATGCAAGAGAAATACAGGCACCTATTGGGCCAGTTTTTATGCTGTTTAACATCTCTGTGCTGTATTACTGTCAGTGGGTTCCTCCCCATCATCCCTCCTGCAAGTCCAGTAACGGATGCTAACCACAACTGAAGCACCCAAACACCAAAAAAACTAAGGTTTGGAAAACTCTGCAGATACTCACCAGATGTACTACTGCCTCTGTCTGAGCTGTTGTAGGATCCACCTGTATTCTGGTCGTATGACTGGTTGTACGGAATAGTTGGAGCAATGTTGTCATTTACCCGGTAATCTGCAAGTTTAATAGTATAGTTAATGCTACCCTTCAGAAACACATCTACTTTTATATATCTGCTTTATAACAGAAAGTGAGATCTCCTGAAAATAGTGAGGAAGAAAAAAAATTCATTTTTTTGAAAGGAAAATCATCCTATAATCATGTTTTATTTTTATTTTGTCTCTGATTGCAACTTTAAGGAAAGTCATGGGAACTTAGTAGCTCTGCAGCAAAAATGAAGTAAAATGAAATCCTATGCACAGGGTTGTTGCAGTGCCTCTGCAACGACTGAATCTCAATGGATATATATACGACCTGTGTGAGTATTTTGCATATGAATAGACTGTCACCTTGATTGATTTTCCATGGTCTCTGCTTAATTTACACATGCAGGGCAGCCAATGGACTGTGGTAGCTACTTTCTGTATTTCAAAGGTGGCAAACCCACATAGGAGCCAGCCCTGTATTTCAAGGGCTGAATCATCTGCTGGAGCAACAATGCAGCTCCACTGAATTTGGTTTACAACAGAGATCATCTTTGTTAAACGCCTGCTGGCTCCAAGAAGATTTCTATTTACACTGGGTCGTGCGGGTTCTAGCTACAGGCGGGGCCTTTTTTTGCTAATGGCTGTTACCATAACTTCCTTCTCCAGTTCCAAAGCACTTGATATACATATGTTACTTTTAAATCTAGATTTGGCAATCAGAGCTGTAAAACTGTATCAGAAGTGAAATACTCATCTGACAAAACAGTACTCTCATGCCAAAAATGAATTACAATTTACAGAGAACAGAAAGGAGCTGAGTTACTCTTCATACAGCAAATAAAACTGCATCATAAACAGAACCACTGGACATAAAGTAGTGACAATGAAGCACAGCACGTAACTCATCAAAATGGTTATTTCCCATCACAAAAGCTATACGTATAATCACCAGCAAGATGGTTTTGACTTAGGAAATGAGAAAACCAGGATCAGAATATTGACTCATAAAATAGCAAATCAAAACAAAAATAAACAAAACTAAGAATCCAGTCCCCATCTGCTGCAGAAATGTTTGTGATAATGTAAGCATGGGAGAAAGAGCAAAACGATAAATTCCACACCAGAGTGTATTCTGTAATAGTTTCTCAGCCTAGCTGCATTCCAGAGACCACGCTGAAGCCCTACGTACCACATATGTTTACACAGAAGTTAAACAGTAAATCAACACTCTGAAATATGTATATATGACTGTTAGCAGACAATGCTTTAAGGGGGCCTTCCCACACTAAAATATGCTACAGAATATGCAGCTATAATATACACAGTTTGAAAGATGCAGTATCTTCCAGGGCATAAAAACCAAACATGTTTTAATTCCAAAACAGATATGTAATACACAGTTCATGAAAGAAAACATAATTACAAAACCCCACAGCTTTCACCCTCCAGTAAAGAGCCACAAAAATTGAATTTTCATTTGACAAGTTTGTGTAAAGGGAAGGTGTCACATTTTATATTGCCCTTTGAACTCCTCTGTGAGTAGATGGGTCCAGTAAAGAAATCAACATTCCTGTAATGAAACATTGTCTTTTTACTGGATAACTTATCACTATGTGATCAGTTGAGTTACAACAATCCAAGCAAAAAGTTTGAAGTTAGAATGGGTCCAGTTGCTAGGGATACTCTTTTGCAAATCAGGTTATTAAAAGAGGTTGTATGGTAGCCTGGAGGACTAGCAAGAAATCACATACCTATTTCTTCCAACTCCCACACATTATATTAAAGAAACATGCCCTCGAGGCCACAAAAGTACATTCTGATGTTTCCCGTTAACACTGAAATAATTTTATTTTTAGCTTCTGGATCCACAGACTTCAGTCAGGATAACAAAGGAATTTAGTTTCCAAAACTGTGTGCGGTAGCATTGCCTCTCAAGATGTGAATCGAAGGCTTGCTAGGAACAAGTCTAAAATGAATTGGATCACTCCATTTGCGTCCCCAGTGTACAACACAATACAATTTTACAGAGTTTGATATGCAAAGTTTCATTCGTTTACATGAACATGTAGATTTAATTAGTCTCCATCCACGACTGGGAAGAGTGGGTTGACCTATTTAAAATTTAAGGTAGAGTATAATGTGACTACCATGCATCTGGCTTATGAATAAAATATCTGGCCTCTGTCCTAACCAATCCCTTAACTACTATTAAATTTAAATCAATCTCAAATCCATAGGAAATGTACTTTATTTAACTCTTTTCTAAAGATAAAGCTTGTTATTTTTTATAATAAATTCAATATCTGAAGGTTATTGTGGTGCTAATTAACT
>VYZV01035344.1:85477-121131 GCA_013401275.1 Pandion haliaetus | reverse complement strand
AGCCAGGCCACCTTCTGCTTTCTCTGTTTGGGCTTCCATAAAATGCAAATAAAGTGGAAGTGTAGGAGGTTTCAACCCTCTTCCTCCTTCATTATATGTTTATTTTATTATATATTTAACTAGTAGATACTTTTTTTGGTCCACGTATTTGATTCAGTTAGTGACCTAAAACTCTTCTATTTGTTCAGGATCAGGTTCTGTTTTCAATTTAAAAAACTATCAGCACTGAACATAAAGTAATTTCATCTCTGAAAAAGGAATTTCTTCACAGTGAGCTGAACACTTGAAAAGAATGAAAAGAGGAAGAAAAAGGAAGAATTTGTAAAAGAAATTGGCCCCACAATTGCTTCAGTACCTTCTATCTTTTTGCTCCATTGCATGTGGTTTATTTTTTGTGCTGAGCCCACAGAAAGGGCACAGGTGGCTGGAGTGTAGCAGTTGCAACTTGAGTGTAATCAGAGCTCACCGCACTAACAACTGCCAAATGCCTCTCCAGTAAGATTTTATGGCTGTGTATCAACATGGCTGACTACACTGATGACTAGAACAAACAGCATTGGGCTGTTTTATGAATTGGAGGGATAAATTCTCTTAGTAAATCCCTGAGCCATCAAACAGTATTTGCTAGGCTCCCATCCCCAGCTCTTTCCTTCAGTGGCTTCAACAGAAATCTCCTCCTCCTTTTAACCTTCCTTTGGTAATATCTGCTGTTATAATAAGCTCAGCTAGTACTAGAATGCCTGGCCTTCAATCCCCAAACCCACCCTGTTTGCCAGGATGAGCACTGTCTTAATCTTGATTTCATTAAACATTGTTCTTTCTCTGATCTTTCAGCACTTGATTTTTCTGTGGTTCCCAATTTCCTACTGTAAAGGAGTTAAGAGTAGAAATAAGGACGTGAGAAAAAAGTGAAGATGAACCTAAAAGACTTAAAGAGCAAAATGGAAGGCTTGTGTTCTTGTGTTATAAAGAATAATTATCATAGCAGGATGAAGAGAAGAATTTATATGAAATTGCTGCAGAAATATCATTATTAGTGACATGAAATTACCAGAACAGGAAACGTGATTATGATGAGTCAGTTACACAGATCATTCTTCATAAGATGTGCCCACTCAAAAACCTGTAACTGGTTTAGTTCCACAAAATACAAAGTTATGCATTTAGGAATGAGGAGCATAAATCATAACAATGAAAGAAAAGAGAAACTGGAAAACAGTGAGTCTGATGAAACTCTTTTTCTAGGGCAACAGTCAGTACTCTTAGCATAGCTTTAACATATATTTTCTTTTATTTTTTCTGTGTATTTTTAAAGGATGGGAGGAATTCTAGCCTTAACTTAAGGCTTATGATGCCCAGAATGCAACAACTGCATGGTTACTGCATGGAAATATGTATACTGTCATTTGTCTTTAAATATTTTGGGAACCATGGAGGGTGAAAGACTGTATGAGTTTATTGATCCCTTCCATTTGTATTTTCCAAAAGAGCCTGGAACAGATTTTTCAAGCATATTTGGAAGATGGCTTTGGAGACCTTGACTGTGACTTTTCCTGTGATGAATTTACCCATTCCAAATTGATTAGTCACTGGCTGGTGGGAACTGGGAGTTGAAAGGATTCATAGGGCTATAGGCTTCTGCAGTTTCATCTAACAGGAGTTAAATCTATGTAACTAATCCATGAGAGATGGTCTTGTTCATGTTACTCAACATCCAGAAGGTTTTCTCACACTGCTGGCTACCCTGCTGCTGAGATGAAGTAGTGCCACCACTCTGACCTTGTCTCTGGCCCAAGATCTCTAGCTGACCAGAGCTGAAACAGTCACAGTAACAATGACTTTAAGAATGTCCTTGACTATATCCTCTTTCTCAGACAAAAGTATATCCAGTAGGGTTGTATGTCATCCTACAGTAGCTGCTACAGCCATAGAAGGAAATCTGCAGTTTATGCTCTACAGTGTCTTTGTTAGGCCAGAGGGATTCTGCGTGGCAGGCTGCATGGCAACCCATAGAAATGAGCAAGAATGGAAACCCAACCTTCCTATATGCGTGAGCCCCTATATGGAAGATGGTGTCTGTGTCAGTGACACACCACAGTCACCTGTGTGAAAGCAAAAAGCTTCCCTGAAATGCTCGTACATCTACACATCAATACACACAGTATGTATGAACAGTAGCATGAAAACCTATTTTTCAGAGTTAGAGATTAAAAATAAAACCATTTTTCTTTGTGTTCCTGCATGATCTGGATGCCAGATCCCAGTATCATCTTTCAGCCAACTAGTATATCATTTAGAAATGTATAAAGGAGAACAGTGATATTTATTACCTCTCCACATTCCATTACACCTGAAGTCACAGTAATTAGGTTTGCCAGTATCACTGAATATGTCTTTTTCCAGCTGATTGTATTTGGTTTTTTTCCTGCCTGACTTGAGCAGCTTTCCATAACATGTTGATTCTTTTCTCTTTTTTTTTTTTTTTTTAACCCCACTTACGCTTGAAGGCAAAGAATCTAAAAGGATAAGTCATATTTCATTCTTTTGCCACATCTTGGTAGAAAGGCTAGAAAGGAAGTCAAGTCCTCATATTTTCTGGCCCAACACTTCTGCTGTGAGTAGAACTGCACAACATTTCACAGGTCTTTGATACGGTGTACCTTTATCCTCTGTTGCTTGCTTTCTGGGATAGGTGAAAAACTGACTAAGTGATCAAGGAGAAGCCACTTACAAGATGACTTTGGCATCTCATGTCTCCTCCAGCCTTGACTAGAGCCTCAGTTCTAACAGAGCTGTTTATTATTGGTTATGTTAAATCAGAAAACGAGAGCTCAACAGGGAGGCAACCATGAGATACTAAATTAAAAAAGACAAAACCCACCAAAAACCCCAAACCCACAAACCCCAACATTTGCAGCCTTACTGATATGTATTTGTAACAGTTACAATGCCAAGTAATTTCGTACTAGCTCAGAATTACCGTGGCAGATAATTCCTACAGAATGTCAAGCAACATATTTGTTATGAGCCTGATAATGAAGTATTTGTAAATGCAGTGACAGGTTACTCATTCCCTCCAATAGCAGGTGAATTGTGTATGTTCCAAAACCCGTCTCTAACAGGGGACAGATTTGTGTAGCTGGATCTTGAATTATTTAGAACAGACTAAATGGTAGCACTGTTCTAATTTGGCTCATAGGAGGTTTAGATAAAACCAGAGCAAACATTTAAATGTAGCAATACATCTGCAAACCAAACCAATTTTTCTAAGTCTTTGTTAATTCACCAATAAAAGATTAGTGGGTTTACACAGCCGTTACAGTGAGGCTTTTTTTTCTTTGATTGGAAATGTATTAAGTTCCTCTCCACGGTTAGTTTTAAAATACTGTGCAGTCCCTGATCTCCCACATTTTCACTTCCAAATATTGGGCTGTAAGAGATTAATCTCAGTCCCACAGGAATTCATCTGTCTTGCATGTCTAAAGTCACCAAGAAATAATTCAAAAAATATTTCCTTTGATTTCAGCAAGAATATTATCTTCAGAATGGATTTGTAAATTTGGTATTAGTAGAGACCAAGGGTATCCACCAGACCTATATGGTACTCTTAGCCACTCCTGACTACATCTGCTAGTGTGATTTAACTGAAAAACTTTATTTATAACAACCAATTCACAGGTATAAGCTTTCAGCTACACAAAATATATGCACTATAGTCTACATTCTTTCATGAACACATGACTTCAAGAAACAACAGCATTACGGGAACCTTCTACTTTGTAAGTGAATCAGACGTTATGCTCATAAGTCACAAGTTTTAGTCAGTCAGGGATACGGCAGCATGGAATTTTGTTGCTTTAACTTAAATATGAACTTATTTAGGAAGTTTTAGAAAATTTAGAATTTTATTTATTTGGAAAGTAAGAAGTTTTACTTATTACAGTTACCAAGAACTTGTGAGGATTTTCACTTTTTGCTATATCTATTTACATTAGCTTCTCCAAGGAGGTGACCACCTTCACTTCTCAATAAGGACAGCAAAGAGAGCTGGAAACAGAAGTGTAAGCTGCATTTTAGCATGTGAGACTCCCTGAGGTTTCTCAGGGACGGTTTCCCTGATAGAAATGTGAGACCAAACTACCCTCAGTGCCAGGCCTTCCATACCAGGAAAATGTACAAGCTTGTAAGTTCAGTGATAGCACAGTGATCCTGCCTTTGGTAACCGAGGTATCCTTGCCCTACTGCAATGGCACAAGGTTTACAGGAAGAAGTAATATCTTCTGTTTGGTGAAGTAAAATGAATTGGAAAAAAAATAAGCTTTTGGGAACCCAAGACTGCATCTCTTTGGGATTTGTCTGCTTTTGTTTTTATTTAGTTTTTTAATAAACCGTAACAGACTAATATATTTTTCCTATTCTATAAAACACATTCTGATATCCTTAAACTTATTGATAGTGTAAAATGTCTGTAAACACAGGCCTGAGGTTATTGCACCCAGTTCTTCAATTGTTCTCTGTTATAAGTGGAATTAAAATGGAAAACCAGATTCCCCAAACATTTCCTTCTCATTTCTGCTAAGGAACTGAAATGAAATATAAAAAGTGCTTAGGTGAATTTGTGCTATGATTTGATTTTTTTTCTTAGTCTAGTGGGTGGATAAGTAATTTTCTGCATTATTAATTTTTAATTCTAAAATGTTGCAGCTGAACAAGCTATCCTCAAAAGGAAAAGGTGTTTTAATGCTTATTTCAGAAACTAATTTTTTGAAGAAAAAGGCTTTCATTCTATAGATATTATCTTATAGTACCAAACTTCTGTTTATCATTAATGTCTGGACTAGCTTAAGAGTTGTATTTTAAAATGACCAGAAATATTGAAATACTATTTCTACTTTAAAGTTTAGTTCAATGTCAGAATGAGTTTGAATGCTGTACCCATCTCTGACAAGCGTCTCATTGCTCTGAGCATTTAGAAACAGTGCTAAAACTTAAGTAGTGGAAGTCAGGATCAGTCTTAGAAATTGCTAAAATGGACAGCTTCCAAGGGAATCTCATTATTGTTATGGCAAAATAGCTATTAACGACTGTACACTTCACCTATAGCAGAATTCAGGAAGCCTATCTGGCTGGGATGAGCCAGACTTGCGGAAAGAGCAGCGGTTGTTCCGGGAAGGCTGGCTCTGCCTTGCAGCTCAAGTCTTCACCTGTGTTGGTAAAGCAAACCCACCGCTCCAACACATCCAAGCTCTGCTTCCTCCCATGGTCTACTGCCACTCTGGGCTGGAGCCTTGTGGCCATGACCTAATCCTGCCCCAGTAACCTTAGGGCTACAGTCTTTTGCCTACACTGCTAGGAAACTCTGAGCTAGCTTTACTCGGAAAGTAGCCCTGAAATTATTCTTTAATTTACTTTGGGTGCCAGTTTGGATACCAGAGCTCAGAAATTATCCAAGTAGTTACTCAAGTGAAAGGAAGAACAAAAATTATATCTAGATTTTGGCTGATAAAAGTAACAGCTGAAGAGTAAGACTGCAGAAAAGAATATGCAAAAACATCAGTCTTTCAGCCTGTGTACAAAACAGGTATAAATGCTCTTTAGAAACAGCCAAAAGGGAAACATGATACTAGACAAAAAATGTCTGTGTTTAGAAATGCAATATGCTGACAAACATATGTACAATAGTCTAATTTTTGAGGCAAGAATTTTCGTCCTACATTACCTTTTGCAAAATGCATTTGAATGCATTAACACCAAATTATGCCATTATATATAATAACCACAACTATATTTACTATATGTACTATATATTCTTTCCAATGAAGAAATAGCTTAAAACAAAAACAGCCCGAGTTTTTTTATCTTTGATTTCAGATTCATTTTTTCTCCTCCTGCTTGCACATCTGCTTATCACTGTACACAGAATGTTCCCAGAAAATTATGTCTTGAAATTATAAATGTCATTTTTTTCTTGGAAATATATTTTATGCTCATCCAAAAAATAGAAACAAATATATCACCTGATTTATGACTTTCATTGAAATTAAACTTTGTTTAAAGTTCTAACACATGCAGTAACCTCCTGATACATGTTTATAGAAATAGGATTATGTACCAAACTTAAGAGCTAATACTAAATGAATAGATCTGAATAAATCAGCATTTTCTGAGGACTCAGCTGAATTCTGTGTCTGCAGATTAGTTTTGGCCTCTTAAACATTTAATACTTCTTTTTGAAAGTTATTAAAATTAAGGTATCATTAATGAGATAATTTTCATCTGTGCCTCAGAGTAAGAGAATATATACTTCACTTTCCTTGAATGGCTCCTTAGAAAAATAATTGTCATTATTTATTGATCTTCCAACATTTTTTCAGTGCTGCCCCAGTTTTTAAGAAGCATTTTGTGTTCCTTCCTCTCTGTTGATTCTGCCTTTGACAGAAGTGGTCCAAATATTCATAATAAAATGCTAGCTTACATAAAATAAAACCTTACTTACTAGTTTCAGTGCTGTCAGAGAAAGTGAAAATTAAAATGACTTTTTTTTTAATATTTAAGTGGGTGAGGAGAAGATTCAGTAAGCAAGATAAGTTTCACATCAAAAAGACACAGAAATAGCATACTGGTTTATTTTCATTTAAAAATTCCCGCTGTTTCCAACATATATGACCTGATGAGAACTATGGTGGTGAGTAAATATACAAAAACAAACAAACAAAAATTATGAAGAAATCAGAAGTGACATGTAGAATCGAGATCACAACTAATCCTCATTTCTTACCTTGAGAGAGTTCTTATACCTGCATTAATATATGTCAATTACAACTAATATCTTCCTGGAAAATACTGACTAGGAAGGAGAGGTTCTTGTAAATGTAAAGTCTGAATTTCCAACAGTTGCATGTATCCTCAAACTGAATCATGAATTGTTCTGCTTTCCTGAATGGATTATTCTATGCACTCCAAAGGAAGGGCATAAATACCTCTGTTTCTTAGTGCTTTGGTCTCGGTTTCAAACAACCTGGTTGCAACCACTTAAATAAAGCATCTAAGAGAGACAAATAGCTCACGGAAGGTTGCCCTTCCTGGTGTGTCTGTTCTGGAGTGCTGCTTTTTTGTCTTATAGGATGTATTTTAGTACCTTAATTTGGAAGGCAAGAATCCAGTCTTTTCCATTTTTTTATTCCTTAGTTTCTTTTTCCATCATTTTCTGTGATAGATATCTATGTAAGATCATGAGTGCTAATTATAACTCTGTTTAGCCAGCATTGTGAACAGTAGTAGTATTGGCCTGTAAGTATTATTTTATATAGATGCTAAGCTGATTGTATTTTCAATAATATATCATATTTGAATGGCAACTGTGAAAATAGTGTAATGGTCTCATATATTGTCAAAGAAATATGATGTTTGTCCCCAAGGTTTTTCTTTAAATCCATGTTTTAAACCAGTTTCAGATGATGAAGTATTGTTCTTGAAAGGTAGTCTGGAGAGTGGATTTCCATTTTAATTAGAACACTGATGACAAGCCAAACTGTCTTTCTTTTAGGGGCAAAAGTTAATAGTACGGTAGCTGAAATTGAAAGTAACATTTTTATGCCTCCCAAACTTTAAAAAAAAATAGATTTACAGTCTCATCCTTTTAATAATATGTTCAAATGCCATTTTTTTAATCTACTGCATCTTGAAATTTAAGCAGGATTCATTCTTTACCATTCATGATAAAGAACATTTTCCATTGAAAAAAAACCTGTTTGAGTACACATAATAAAACATTCTCAATGTTATTTTGAAAACAGAAATACTTCAGAGAATTAATGGATAAACAGATATTGTGTGTTTAAATTTAGTGAAATTTTAAAAGTAAATTATTTGATGTTAAGAAAGTATTTTGAAAAGTTAATCTATTTATTCTGAAATTGCTTATTTCAGAATTTTAATTTTGTTATATATTTATTCTCTTTATTGCATATCAAAACAAAAGGAAATTTTGAAATTATCTTCTTCCATGGGTTGAAAGTTTTATTCTGTACTTAGCTCTAGAAGAATGCTGGCTAAGAAGAAACTCAAAAGTGGTTTAGAATGAGCATGTACTAAGCAAAATGTATTTCCTTCTGATAGAAAGAGAACTGAGTATTTCAAGGAAGTATTAACTAATATTTATATTCCATTTTACTACCCTTACTCATATTTAACTTTATTAACTACATTAATTTAATGCCTAATACATTATATCAACTAGAGTAAAGTTTGAAAACGTAATTTTAAACACTAAAATATGTCACCTGTTGCTCAGATGGCTCTAGACATCTGTTTAGGCAGTTGATTTGTTACTCAAATATCGCCTTTCATAGATGGACATATTTTAATGAGAGTGATAATGTCAGAGAATCTAAAGTACTGATACTTGGATCCTCACACACACTGATTTCAAACATCCTTAAATGAGGTAATTGTGTGAGTCCCAACCTGGGATTTGAAGACAGCCAGTTTAGTTTAGAAATATGTACACCAAACCTCCTATTTCCAATATTTCAGACCAGAATTATTTCCAATATTTCAGACCAGAATAACACAGATAGTTCTGCATTTTCTAACATAGATGCTCCTTCCATGACTGATGGCCACTGCACTGA
This sequence comes from Pandion haliaetus, assembly GCA_013401275.1. Lineage (NCBI taxonomy): Eukaryota > Metazoa > Chordata > Aves > Accipitriformes > Pandionidae > Pandion > Pandion haliaetus. The sequence goes on along the minus strand of VYZV01035344.1, from coordinate 112,498 downwards.
CAGGAAAACTCCAGGTCCTAATCATAGAATCATTTAGGTTGAAAAAGACCTTTAAGATCATCGAGTCCAACCACCAACCATGCCCACTAAACCATATCCTGAAGTGCCTTGTCTACATGCTTTTTGAACACCTCCAGGGATGGTGACTCCACCACTTCCCTGGGCAGCCTGTTCCAATGCCTAACAACCCTTTCAGGAAAGAAATTTTTCCTAATATCCAATTTATCATGATGGTGTCTTTCAAGACCTTGTACATGCAGCAACACCACGTACTCTAAACTGCAGTCACAAGGTGAGTAAAGGAAATATTTCTTCCCTAGCCAAATACCCCTACAGTATTTCTTTCCTGTATTGGGATAATGTGAGGAAGACCTTGCTCTTGCTTGGACAATGGAAGAAGGATGAGACTTACGGAAGAAGCATGGTATAGACTGAATGGAGACCAGAGCGATACTCTCCTCCCTCTACAGAAAGAGAAGAAATTAGAGGCATCAGACCATCCCTGAAATAGTTTTAAGCTATCAAAGAATAGCTTCAAAATGCTCCAGGCTTTCAAGACCTTCAAAGAATAAAGAAACTTTCTTACCAGTAACCAGTTTTTTATTCAATCACTCTTTCTTAAGGTGTTCTTAGGATAAAATCTGTTACAAAATCACAATTCCTGCTGTTTTCTTGTTTAATGTTTTCCTACCATAAACAAAATTGTGATCAGAGTTCCTCTTAAAATCCTCTCAACAGTACACAACACAGGGATGTGGTTTCCAGAGCATCACTTCCCATCAGATCTCTGAACATCCTCTGTGGACAGGTTTTTACCACACCTGTCTTTCTTTGAGAAGGAGGAAAATTCATGATTGCTTGGTCTGGCAAAACCAACTGTCAGGGCACCGCCGAGGCCAGCAGCAACCCAAGGGCTCCCCATGGGGGTGGCCAGGCAGGGCCGGGCAGCCAGGTCCTGTCCCACCCCGGGCAGAAGCAGGCAGATGGGGGCACCAGGACAGCCCCAGCCTGGGCATTGGGCACCTCTCTGGGGACCGGCCGAGGCCAGGCCAGGACGTGGGCCCTGCTGCAGCATTTTATTCTGAAAAAGGGACTGAATATACTTGTCTAAGGACCTGTAAGATTTAATGTATTAAGACAGATTTAGGGATGTTTGTACACAAAATATTATGTTAGAGTTAACATTACTTTTCTGCTTGAACTAAATAGCACAAGCAAGTTATTATTAGCTTAATTCTTGGCAGCTTCTCTTCAGAGAAGTTGAATCTGAGACTGAAGGCTATTGTTACGCAGACAGCATTCCTGAGCTGTAAATTCTGCACTTTGACTTTGAAGAGCACCTGTTCCTCTTAAATCAGTCTGTATTGGTATTGTTATCATCGTCTTAACAGTAGCATCCTAGAACCTTTCTGTGTCACGTTATATGAAGTAATCAGCATCTTTCACATCACATATACTTTACTGTAGTGGAACAGATTTTTCTCCTCTACAGTCACATAAAAAGTTCCTGCCTCCTCCCAGCTCCCAGCAATCTCAGACTGAATCTATGACAAGCAATGCCCTAAGTCATATTTATGGATATTATATTAATTTGTTGTTGGAATATTGCCCTTTCCAAGGGCCTGCACACTGGTAGGCAAATTGTCATTCCATTAACCAAGTTCTTTTGCAACTTTCTAATGCTATTAGAATGCTATTTCTAAAATGTTGCGTAAACCAGTCCGACCAGCTAGTTGCATTGTTTTCTTGCCAAATTTCCATTTTTTCCCAAAAAATTTTCCTTGTTCTTTCTTTTCTTCCACATTTATTACATTTTTGCCTTAATAACTTTTCTTGCCAATTCTTGAGTTTGCACTATTTCAGCCTCCCTCTCACTGCTCCCTCATCCTAGCATGTGCATACACAATACTTCCCTCCCCACTGTCGACTCAGACATTTTTTTGATGGAAAATTTGAATGATTAAAATAAAGGAGAGATGTCCACTGATAGAGAAACCTGTTGATTGTGCACAGAGTGAGTCTTAAAGCTATGCACTGTTTAGCAACATAACTTTTCTGCTGAGTGACAAAGAACAAGATGGATGTGAAGTAGAGCTACACTGAAAGTAAAAGAGGCAACAGTGGCAAGAAAAGGGCATACTGGTTTTGGCAAGTTGTTTGCTGTCTACAGTCATCTATCCACACAGCCAGGGAAAAGAGAGAAAATGAAAAATGTCTCTGTAAAAGTCTGACCTGTATCCCTGACCATCTCCATAGTAACCAGAAAGTCTAAGGCATTAGAAGAGATGCCTCAGACTACTTTGATAGAGGTGTTATTTGATTACATCTCACTTATCCAAATGTGTCTATCAAAGGGGTTAAAACACTTCCAACTGATTCCTTAGGCTGGATTCTATAGAGTAGGACTCAAACTGATTTTGTAATGCTTACCCCATTTCCATTGCAGACAGTGTAATCCTGAATATGACAGGAAAGAAAAAGTTTTGTCAGCATTTCAAATATAAGATATATCACCTCTCAATCTCTTCTTATGAAGTTAATCATATGAACATATGTCCATGTCATTCACATTATCCTGGAAGAAACATATGTTCCACGTAAGACAGCTATAGATTTCAATAAATTCTTCAGAAACTTCTTTCTAAGAATTTAGGATGGCTCACTCTCCAATCAAGGTACCATTTCCTGCAGTTGGCACAATGTAGTTGGCTGTTTCATTTCTTTTCTTTGTGTCATGGTTTAACCCCAGCCAGCAACTAAGCACCACGCAGCTGCTCACTCACTTCCCCCCCACACCCAGTGGAATGGGGGAGAAAATCGGGAAAAGAACTAAAACTTGTGAGTTGAGATAAGAACGGTTTAATACAACAGAAAAGAAGAAACTAATAATGATAATGACAACACTAGTAAAATGACAACAGACAACAGTAATAATAAAAGGATTAGAATATACAAGTGATGCGCAATGCAATTGCTCACCACCCGCCGACTGACGCCCAGTTCATCCCCGAGCGGCGATCCCCCCCACCCCCACTCCCCCCAGTTTATATACTAGACGTGACATCACATGGTATGGAATACCCCATTGGCCACTTTGGGTCAGCTGCCCTGGCTGTGTCCCCTCCCAACTTGTTGTGCCCCTCCAGCCTTCTTGCTGGCTGGGCATGAGAAGCTGAAAAATCCTTGACTTTAGACTAAACCTTACTCAGCAACAACTGAAACCATCAGTGTGTTATCAACATTCTTCTCACACCTAGCTCAAAAAACACAGCACTGTACCAGCTACTAGGAAGACAATTAACTTTTATCCCAGCTGAAACCAGGACAAATTCTTTGGAGACTGGCAGAATATTTCATAGCACAGCACATAAAGATTATGCTACTGCTTTTAGCAGTAGCAGTAGCTCCAAATAGAGTAACTTTATAGCATTTCTCCAATACTGACAAACTAAACTGCATGTATAATATTGCTGAGAAATGCCCTCGCAGATTCTCTATTAGCAGGTTACTCACCAAGCAGTATTGGGTTTTTAAAACAGATGTTCTCCCTAGGAACATAAAAAAATATCAAAAATATATATAAATGTTTTGCTTACATCCTAAATGGATTTCATTTCATACAGAGAACTCAGTCAAAGTGACTAAGGCCTTTAGAGACAGATAAAGGGTGATATTTTCAGATATATTTATTTGAGGAGGATAGAACACCAGCTCTGTGTTTCCCATTGGACAGGCATCCTCAGTGGGACTTGGAACAAGAGGGGATGGAATACCAATGACACCACTGTCCCTAAATACAAAATAAGTTGTAACCCTTCCCTCAGACCTGAACACATTTACGTCCGAGTTTCTCACATTTCTACTGTTCATACCCTGCCTTTTTGCAGTGCATGACTAGAATTCTGTGAATGCTTTTTGTTGTTCGTGAGTTGTTCCCATAACACAGATAAAGTAAACATACATCAGGCAAAGATCAGTCTTCATAGCTCCACTGAAGATGTCTCCACAGACATTTCAAAGAAGTCACCTGTCCGGCTCTCTCAGGTTCTTTATATTAGTTTCTGACCTTAGCTAAGAGTGCGGCTCTTCCGTGCTAGACCAGTTATCATTATATTAGCAACCTCTGCCTCTGACATGTCAGTATGCTTCAGATACCGTGATTATAAACAACATAGAAAATGCTGATATATAAGAACAGGTGGAAATTTATTGTTTTCATCTTTCTCTTTGCTGTCGCTGTAGTTCATAGGTGACCCACAAGTACTCATGCACACAGGTCTGAAAACTATCTTGTTCAAATCCTGCAAGATTGCTCATTACCCAAAGTAGCTTTTTACCTTACCTTGACTTCTCAAAACCCTTTTGAGTGCACTGTCTGTTAATGGCTAAATCTGTCATTTGGGATAATGAGCCTCTCAGGGGCAAACATCTGATAGTGTTTGTTGTCAAAGGATTTAAATAGGTCGAACCTATTTCTTACCACAAAGCACAAAGATGAAGTGATGACATGTTGTTCAGGAAATGCTTCTTTCTATCAGCCAGCTACAGCTATAATCAAACATTTATAAATCATGTCAATAGAGTGCAAATAAATAGAATATTCAGAGTTACGTAAGGGCATGTAGATAAATCTCTATTTTAGCATGAAACAACATAGATCTGTAACTACAACAAACTTTTCAGTGCCAAAGCAAGTAAGGAAACCACTTTATTGCTAACCACAGTTCCACTCACAAACCATTCTAATAATGATTCACTCTTTTATCTATAATGACAGCAGACAATTTCTTCAGAAATATTCTAATATTCCACACACTGTCTTGTTTAATACCAGTAAGTGCTGCTTGATCGTTTAGTGTTCCCCTCTGCTTCAAATTCCCTGTGTCTCAAGCTGCATGCCTCTATGAAATATGTCTCAAAATCTGACTCCAAAATTTATCATGGAACAATAGAATAATTTAGGTTGGAAGCAATCTCTGGGAATCACCAAGTCCAATCGCCAAGTCAAGGGAAGTCCAGCTTCAAAGTTAAAATCAATTCCAAAGTTAGATGAGGTTGCTCAGATTCACATGAAGTTGAGTTTTCAGTATCTCCAAGGTAGGAGATTCCACAACCTCTCTGAGAAACCAGTTGAAAAGTTTGATTACCTTCACCCTTTTACGAATGTTTAACCAGAACTTTCCGTGCTGCAGTTCATATCCATTGCCTCTTGGCTTTTGATTGTTCACTTCAAAGAAAAGTCTTCTCTACAGTCCATTACTGGGCAGTTATAGATAGCAATAGCATCTCTCCTCAGTCTTTTCTTCTTTGGGCTAAAAAGGCCCAGATTCCTCAGCCTCTCCTCACATGCTATGTGCTCCAGGCCTTTATTTAGCTTGGTGGCCTGCCCTGGATTTGCTCTGGGGTGCCCAAAACTGGACACAGTACTCCAGGCCCAACTCCATAACAGCTGGATAAAGGGGAAGTGGACCTGCTGGTTAATACAAGGCAATATGAAGTGAACTTACATTGTAGCAAGGCCTCGCTGCTGACTCACGTTCAACTTCTTGTCTCCCAGGTCCTCTTCCACAGAGTTGCTTTATAGCCAGTCTATCCCCATCTTGTACTACTTTGTGGCATTCTGTGCCAGATGCAGGATTCTGCATTTGTGTTCCTTGAACTTCGTGAAGTTAAGCAGTTTCTCCAGCCTCCTCCAGAAGCCTTTCTGATTGGCTACCCTCTAGCACATCTACCGTTCCTCCCAGTTTGGTATCCATCCTTAGACTTGCTAAGGCTGCATTACACCCCAGTCTTCAGATTCTTAATAAGTATATTAGACAATATTGGCCTCAACATCAACCCTAGGAATGTCACTCATAACTAGTTGCCAGCTGGATTTTGTACCATTAAACACAACCCTTTGAGCCTGATGGTCCAGCCAGCCAGTTTTCCACCCACTCTGCATGTCACCAAGCTATCTTTCTAATTCTGTTGCAAGGATAAAATGGGGGAAAGTGTCAAAACCATTGCTAAAGTCAATGTAAATACCACCATTTTATCCCTAGTCATGCCATTATATAGCAGTGAGATTGGTCAGACAGAATTTGCCGTTTCTAAACCCTTACTGCTTGTTTCCAACCTTTTTCTTTCATATGCATAGACATGGTTTCCATGAGGAGTTGCTTCATAATCTTTCCAGTGACTGGCAGGAGGCTGACCAGCCTGTAGTTCCTCACAGACACCTCATTACTGTTTGAAAATGAACCTGATATTTGTCTCTTCCCAGTCTTCAAGAATTTCCTCTGATTTACATGGCTTTTTGAAAAAATTTAGAGAGCAACCTTCCAATGACATTGACCAGCTTCAACTTATATGCATTTAGTTACATGTCCATTGCTTCAATGTTCTCTAATTGAGCTTCCTTTATTGGGGGTAATTAGCATTCACGGTGAGTAGTTTAGCATGTAAAGATCTCCACACTCAATCTTCTTTGTCCAGAGCAGAGTGTCCACGTGTTTCTGCAGAGATTTCTTTGTGTCAGACATCAAAATTGTGCTTCAAGACAGAAAAAATGCATAAACAAATACCTTTTCTCACCATATATGTGGTCTTCTAACACTCTCCTAAAATCATTTGCCAAATATAATGAAATTCATAGCATCTTATATTGTAGCTGTGGCAAATATATTAGTTGGAAAATGAGGGAACCAAGAGCAGATTTGTAATGGGTAACATTTTCTCATTTGAAGATTAAAAATAAAGTTCCTAAATGAGTTGAGGGCAATTTAGAGTTTTGCTCAATTTCTGGTGGTTCACAGAGATGGTCTATTTAAAATACTACTTTACAGATTTAAGTATCTGATATTTAAATTATGTGTGTTTGAAAACTTTGACCACAAGCTGCTTCCACACTGAAGATGTNTTTTTATTAGTACTTAAGTGGTAGGTTACAGCAACAAACAATAGCTTGTTGAAATATTATACAAGCGTGAATAAGTATGTTACTAATATTGACATCCCAGTATTATTTTTGTACTGTCACATTTTAAATCAGAATTAATTTAATTTATTATAGGTAAATTTATAGTATTTATTATATGTAGGATTGTATTTACAATCTGTAAGATGATTCAGCTAATTTATAAGTATGTCGTAACTTTATTCTCAACCAGAAGAAACTTTTTTATCTGCAAAACAAATGTTAGAGCTTGGAAATATTGAAAAATGTTTCCCTAGAGCAAAACCAAACTTATGATTTCCTTGTTGAAATGGATTTAATTATACAGAATGGAAAGAGCTGCTTCAAGGTTTTTTCAAATTTTTTGTATAGTACAGAAAAATCTTATGAGAGTTTTTTCTTCTTAGATTCCTTAAAGGATAGAAAAGGTCAGAGAAGCTACAAAGAAACCAGTTCTGAACATTTTAACTTTTGCCCATTGCTACCTTATTGAGATCTCAAAGGTAACACCAAGGGAGTAGACAAAAGCCCTTTCTTTGGTTTTTAGTTGCATATGGTTTTCTGTTTCATCACAACATGTAATTACAGTCATCTTCTCTTCAGAGTTATTTCTACTATAGCAGCAAAACATAAACTTTATAAACATCAAACATAAGATGTTTTCTTAAATATGCTACAGTTTACACAGGCTGTTTCTTCTCATTTTTGTGTAAAATAGTGAAACAAATACTTACCTTAGTTCAAAAAAAAAAAAAAAAAAGCTTAGAAAGCTTGTATTATTACTCAAAAGATAAACCATATGTAATTGTTTATATAGAGAAAGATGCTGTAGAAGTAATTTTGTCCCCACGTCATAGCAATAGGGATAAAACATTTCTGCTGACAAAATTTCTGAATAAGTGACTTCTGAAGGGGAATAACTAAGGTGAAACAAAGAATCCACATGGAGAATTATGACTTAATAGTTACATGATTTCAGCCCTACAGCCTGCAAGCCAGTTTCTCTATGCAATGAAGGTATTAATTTTTGAACCCCCAGTTAAAAATCTGCTTCAAAGATGAATGTGACTGCATAGAAGAATACAGCACTTCTTACAGCTACCCTGAGGTCTGTTGCATTGAACAAAATAGTATGCACTGCAATATTGTGCTGTGTTTGGAGAATACAGGCATCAGAGAAGCTGTATTTTAAATGTCATGGAGATCCATTCAAAACCCAGGTTTGCAGATACACATTTTCAATCACTCCTTTTTCCACATAATTACACTTAATTACTGGATAGAAACGGGATGATCCCAAATCACACACCTGTTTGCAAGAGCAAACAAGAGAATAGAATGGAGAGACTTACCAAATCCTGTCTCTGAAGTACACCGCTTGCCTATAATGGATTGAATCAAAGTCTTAGCCTGCGAAATTCAAATTTGAGTTTAAACATCTGTTTCACTGATGTAGCATTACCATTTGCATTTAGTGAGTTTCTACCAAAACTCTTTTTACCAAGAGCAGACACAGACATAATAAAACAGAGAAAAAAGTCATATAGAGTGTATGGATATATCATGTGGATAGTCACATAGATAGCTGCCACCACCTAAAGGGTTACCCAAGACTGTGGGTGTGCAGCGATTGCAACCATGGGTTCATAAGAGTCCATAATACACAAAGACATGGAGGTTTTTAACCTCTAAATTTCTCTACTTTATTACAGGTTATCACAAATACCACACAAATCACCACTAGCAAGTACATCTATGATTAATAAAGCAATTATATATATATCAAGCTATTACAAATTACTATCAGCAATCAATAATATAATATCAATCAATAACATGACAGCAATCAATAACAGCAGCAACCAATCATATAGCAATAATCAATATAATAGCAATAAACAAGCAGGTATATTACAGGTTATTACAAACTTATTAGTGAAGCAACTTTTCAGCAATATAACAGCAGCTATGTTTATAAATAGATAATTTATAGGGATATATAATACTGGTATCAAGTGAATTAGACAGATTGCAGAAGGGGCCAAACCATCCCAAAGGGGAGGACAAATCAGTCCCGGAGGGGGACCCAACCATCCTGGAGGTGGGAGGACAAACCAAACTGACCCCAAAGTGGGACCAATAAGATAAGAGACAGAAGTCTCACTTCAAAGAGGGATCATGTCACAGAGTCTGGAGTCAGCCAGGCATCCTTGGTGAGATTCTGAGATCTTGTAGAAAGTTCTGCATTAGCTGCATGCCATGGTGAGGTGAACCTCCATCTTCTCAGGAAATCTCCAAAACATTTTGTATTATAGTATACTGAGCTTGAATAGCACAAGCTCACTATTCCTGAAAGTAGTACATCCTGCTATACAAAGGCATCCTTCAACTCTAGATAACCCCATGATCAAGTCTCTCTTATCTCGGCCATTGTAATATGACAGCCAGAATTCAGAGTGGGCTTTGTACTATGCAAAGCCTGAAAAAGAGAGATAAGAAGAAAAAACAAGAACTTAGGAGACAAAGGTTGTTTTCTTTTATTCCATTTATTCAATTTATTTTTCTGTCTCTGCAGACTGGTCTGTGGATTTCTTCCATTAAGCCTGTCTAAATGACAAAAACATTTTCTCCTAGGAAACGGAAAAAAATATAAGAACAAATGTGAAAAGGACACAAAGTCTGTTCATGAAGAATTTTTGAAGAATGAAACAGTAAAGAAGATTGAGAGTTAATCTATATCTTGCTTATTAGATTTTTTTACATTCCTTTTAGTCTAATTTTTCTCCCTTTGGATAGGGGGTTTATTCTTGAACAAAGCTAGCTGCTTTGAACCAGTGATTCCCTCCAACTTGGTCAACATCAAGTCTGGCTATAGAGATACCCCTGAGGCAACATAATATTCTCTTGTCCTCTGGTGACAGGAATCACAGCATTTGCAGAGTATCTGCCGTTCACAGAACCAAAGAGTAGCTGAGGGGAGAAGGCCCTCCTGCAGATGTCCTGACCCAACTCCCCAGCGCAAAGCGCAGTCACCTACAGGAGGCTGCACAAAATCTGTGTCCAGTCACATTTTGAATATCTCCAAGGACTGAGACTCCACAACCTCTCTGGGTAATGTGAGCTAGTGTTTCACCACCCACACAGTAGGAAAGTGATTTTGTATGTTTAAATGGAAACTTTTAATGGAATATATATTCAGAGAGAATTTGCTTCTCCAAGACAGCTTGAAGGTTACTACAATAATAATCTAGAAATTATATCAGAGGGTAAGTTCTTACATGAAGTTAGTTACTTGGCATAGAAGAACTTTCATCAAGGTTGTTACCTTGGCATTTTTTATACCAATATTGATTATGGCACAGAAAACTCAACAAGCACAACTTCTTCTGGTTCAGGAAACCCTGACTCATTTTTTTCTCCTGAGTTTTCTCAGTAAAACAGACTACCAGCATATTAGATTGCTGATATGAGCTAGCCCATGGCTGAAAAACTGAAGAGGTGGGTTTTTTTCTTTCTTTTAACAATTTTCAAAGAATCAAAGTTCTTCCTGTAGGAGACAATTAAAATTAATAAAGTGGCTCTGAAGTGGACTTAGCATAAACACAGCAAACAAATACTATTTATGCTGACAATATAATCTCAAATGCAAGACAATAAAACATAGTCTTCCCAGAAGAAAAAACACAGATGAAATTAATTTATTTGCAAAGGGTAAAAATTTAATGGGGTACAAGAGGAAAATAGTGTCTGCAGAATTGTTAGACTTTGTGGTCAGGGAAAGAGCAAAGATGGAGTATAGTGGTTACCATGGTATTTCAGTGCTACTTTAGTGCACATACATTTTTTGGTAGCACAGTTGGTGTATTGGTCTCAGACTGAAATGATATGAGTAAATGAAAAGCAACTATGGCACACTGTGTAGTTGGCTTTGTGAAGATCCACTATTTCAACTTTCAGACGTGGATATTTCTATCATTATTAAAGACGCATAGTAGTCTTTCCTGTGGCAAATTTACCAGGATTATTTTAGCAGCTGAGAGAGAAGAATATGGATTAGGAGATCTGAAAATATTGCAGCCACATTAATCTCCATCATTGGACCCAAAAGGTGGATGTCATGTCCCTGGACCTTCAAGGTTTCAATGTATCTGTAAACCATTTCTACAATTAACGCGTCTCTGCTTTGATATACACTTTTCTCTCTCTCTCCATCAGTTCAAATACATGGTTGAAGTGCATGGGCAGATTAGAATGGTTCAATTTTTGTATATCCTAATGAGTCCAAATACAACTGGTGAGTCCATAATAATGCTCAGTTGGGCATTTACAAGACTAACGAGAGGTGTAGGTTCTTTTACTTCATTCTACTGACATTTTTCTGTAACACTAAACTTTGTTCAAACAACATTGATTATACATACCTTTTGGACAAAATCCACATTCAGAATGATGAGAAATAACTGCAGAGGATGTAATTCTTCAGATCTTGAACTGGTGTTGCATGTGAATGTACTGGATTTGTACAAGCCAGGACAAGTAATAGACTCATATAGGAAGAAATGGCAAAACAAGTAACACACTGAAAGGACCAAATATGAAAGCAGGAAACAAGACTGAAAAGGCAACATCATCTTTCATGTTCTTGATTGTAGTGGTTTTTTTGCCATCTATTCTAAATTATCATACACCCATGTTCCACAACATGGGACCTGAGCAGTCACAGATAACTCTGCTGCAGAGCCAATAGAATATAAAACAATTGTGGACATTTGTCCGCATTGGTGCATATTAAGGCACATAAAAAAGTTTATGGTGGTTTTAGATGGCAGTAGGAAGACATATGAAACCTGATCTGACGAAGATTCATTGTTGTACACAGAAGTTACTTGCCATTGCAAAAAGTTTGATCATCTGAACTGATCTGCTGGCCCTTGAGTGACTTTGAACCAGCACCAGCTGTTGCGACTGCAACATATTTGATCTAGTAGAAGGAGTTTCAAAGTCTGTTTTATTTCACTGCCAAACTGTGTCATTTGTACTGAATGTCAAATGAGCTTATGTTGTATATTTTTACCTCTTAGAACTACTTAAAACCATATCTTAAACCACTTCAGGCCAATATATTACCTGTACCCATCTTTGCACATCAGTTCTGAATCACTCTGTGAACATTTTAGTTTATTCATAATTTTAATTTTGGCTAGTTAATCACTCCTCTTCCTGCAAACATATTTAATATGACTCCAATTATATTGCTACTGCCACATTTGGGACAGAGAAGGGAGACAAATCAAAACCTCCCAGAAACAAGTGACATAAGTCTGGGCAATTTGGTGTTCTAATACTGGAAGACTACAGGCTTTCTGTTTTTTGAATTTGAACTCTTTTTCAATGCATCAGTATTAAAATAATGCAAAAGAGGTGCATCTGGTTTATATTACATGATATGTCATATAATTTTAGGGTTTAAAAAAAAATCATTGGAGAATAAAATAGTCAGAACTATGTTTTAAATAAAAAAGGGAAGGTATTAACATCAGCTAAGTTGCCCTTTTTTTCTGAGATCTCCAAGTCCATCTTAGAAACTCTAAAAGAATAGAAATCTGAAACTCAACTATAACAAGAGAATGGTATTTGATATTTATATACTTAGTAGTATAAACAGTTCTTCAAAGCCCTAAACCCATACTTTCCATTGTTTGAGTTTACTAGTGGTGTATAATATATATATAATAAGAAATCCATTATTTTCCTAAAACACTTTTGGATTATTTTACCAGTCTTTTATTTTCCCCTAAAACCCATTTTGATTATACACATGGACAGCTGCCATTGTAGCTTCCAATTTCCAAGTAAGGCTAATTATACTTTTGGCACTGGCTGTTCACAGTAAATAGTCTGGAAGGTAACAAAGGAGAGAAAGTGTGATTCTGGACATCACAGTTTAGTCTTTCTGAGGCAATACAACATAACATAGGAATAGAAAGGCATGGAATCTGCAAACTTTGTTCAGTTACAATCTTCTTGGGAATCTTCCTTGCCTAATTTTTGTACTAAGTAATTCACCTGAATACAAGAATATCATGCAATTTTTTGGTTTGGAGGCAAGTCCATTTAACAAATATGTTGGAAACCTGACACAACTGTTTGATCTCAAGGGCTGTAATTAAAATTCTCTTCCCCAGACTGACTTACCCCATATCGGCGTTTTCTAATCACTTGCCTTTATCCTTCCATTTCTTCTGGTGAGATCCAGTCGAAAGCACAAAATGCCAGTATACAGTTTTCTGCCTAAATGACTGCTTCTATGTAGGTGGGGAAACACCCCTGTGGCAAGGTAAATGTGACCCCAGTAGTTTCTACCTTCCTTTGGCATGTTTTCTGTACCAAGGAATGCAGACTGCTTGTCATCAGTTCTGCAGTGCTCCAAGCAGAAAATGTCCTCCAACCTACTCCAAATCCTTTGGCAGAGACTTAATTCTGGGACTGAGAACCCAAGGTCCAAGAAAATGATATCTTCTGTCTCATTTCTGATTTACTACAGCCTACTGTATCTAATGACTCTAGCTCCTATATCATTAAAACAGGATGAACAGTCAATGTTTAAATAACAGACCACTCACCTAATCATAGAGCATACTCAAACCATCAGAAGGCTGTAACTTAGCACACAGTTTCCCCTGGGCTGCATCACGATGATTGGAGAATAAGTGCACATCCTTAGTATGCTACAAAGTCCAAATACTATGTAACCATGTGAAATGACAACAGAAAAAGCTTCAGTTCAGCAGGTGTCCTCTGTATGTCCCGACAGGATTAAGGATTTTTGTCCGGTCAAAGTCTTATGATCATGAAGATGTGATCGTGTTATTCTGTGGGACTAACACAGTAGCAAAGTGGTCTGGGGCACTTCCAGGTTTTAAGAAAGGAAGATTTACATAGCTGAACTTGCCAATGAATGATTTCTTTACCACTAAAATGAGCTTAACTGAACTCCAAGTAAATGAAAGATAAGGATGAGAGCAGAGAACAAAGATGGACATTGTATAAACTAATTACAAGGTAGTAGCAATTGCATTGACATTCAGAGGGTCAGGAAGAAAATTTCCCTCAGAACTGAACTCTGTAAAGGATCTAAGCCTGCAGACAGTGAAAAAAAGGCCATTTGACTATATGCTGGCAAGAAGAGGAAAATTACCCTTCTCCTCCCGCACTTTGAATATCTGCTCAAAATGTCGGACATATTAACTGATTGAGATCAAATTTTGTAGATTTTGTATTTATTTCATATTTTCTCCATGAGCAAAACATATACTATTATTCTAACTATTAACTATGTGATAACTATGTAGGATATTTGACATACAAAATTCTAGGCTAGAAGCCAGGCACTGGAGAGCTGAACTGCCAGCTCTGTTCTTATCTTACCCTATTGCCTTAGTAAGCCCCTTCAGCTTCTCAGTTTCTCCATCTGAAAAATAGAGATAACATTTTCCTATCTAGACAGCAGGAGTCCTTTGAATTAATTGATGTCTTATCAATGTTATGCAAAGCAAAGCACTTAATAAAAGTTAGCCATTTCTGCAAAAATGATTTAGCAAAATGGGGTTTAGTCTGTGGAGAGATCAGTTTAAGACCATCAGGGATTAGTATTTTCAAGTAATGATCAGTTTTAAGTACTGCTTGGGAGTTTTCACCAGCAGTGGATGAACAAAACCAACAGTTTATTTACTGAGATCAAGAGCATGTCACCTAGCAGAAAATCTGATAAGCTGAATATAATACAAAGAAATAAAATGACACTCAGAAATGTAGATTAGCATGTATAACTGTAAAATAACCATAAACTCTCTTTCAAATTAAGCAGATGCAATTTCAGAGTAATTTCAGACTTCTCTGTAGAAACAAGACTTTTAGTGAGTATTTTGGAGAGAAAAGCAGCCAGACAGGTCTGTTCAGTCAGTTAAGCTTCAAAGGGAGAGGGCTGATAAATATTAAACTGAGTTTGTTTCCGGAAACTTTCCTGACTGAAAATTTAAATTTCCCTTTTCATTTCTTTCTGTTTGTTTGGGTTTTTTAATGAGTAAGCAAATGAGGAAACAGCTTTTTGTTGTTTAGCTGTTGAAATCCTTTTTTGTCACTCTTTCAAGAGGTGTTTTCTAGTGAAAAAAATATGTAGCAGTGGAAACCTATTCATCACGGTTACTTGTAAAATTGAATCCATACCAACTGATAGATACCTTATAGCTATGACAGCACTGAACTGCAGGATAAAGAGCCTGAGAAAGAATTTTTACCACTTCTCCAAAGCCACATGTGAGCATATTCTTTAGTTTTCCTTCCTTAGCCATTATTAGCTTGTCTATAAAGTTAGGCTCCGTTGTCCATTAAGGATCCAACAGGGATACATGCTTGGGAGTGTGGATTGTTTAGCTTCCTCCTTAGTTGCTTGGAGAAGGGAGAGCACAATGAAAGGTCAACCTTTTTCAGATGATACTAAACTACATTTGGTGGCTGATCACTGCACTGTTGGAAAAGAAATTCAGAAGAACCTCAGAAAGCTGAGCAGGCAAAAGGTGAAAAAACAGTTTCAGTATAGGTAATGAAAAGCAATATATCTAAGGAAAAATAACACAAATCATTCTTGCATAATGCTTAACTTGGAACTGGTAATCAGAACTCAGGAAATAGGTCTGTGAGCCATCCACAGTTTTCAGATATCAACAGGTCTACATGCAGCCGAATCAAAAAAGCCAATGACAATGCTGCCCATCNAAAATTTTATAAATATAAAATTTTTATGCATCAACATTTTGGTGTCATATGCAGTTCTGGTCTATGCATTTCAGGAAACATATTTTAGAGTTAGAGAAGCTGCGGAGAAACACAATTAGAATGATGAAAGGAATAGAGCATGAGCACGTACCTCATAAGGAGAGAGCCTGAGGCTTTTTGGTTTGGAGAGGAAAAACCTCAAGAGATAGATGATTAGAGATTTATAGACCCATGAAGGCATTTTTATAAGGTGACAGTGGAACTGTGACTCACCAATTCTTCCAGTTCTGGAACCTGGGGACAATTGATAAAACTGATAGGTGATCATTCCAAAACAGGTAAAACAAAGTATGATTTTACACAGCAAGTCATGAAGATCTGAAGTTTGTTACCACAGGAATTTATAGAAAGAGATGGTATTTTCAGGTTCAAAAAGGAGCTAGACAAATTTATGGACAGCAAAGGATCTAGTTATTAGATCATTTATTCTTCTGAGCCCATGCTTCTTTGCTTTTTGTTTTAACAGAGACATGCCCTGGTATTTATGGAGACCTGCTGAGACTTTTCATTAAATAAAAACAAAAGGAAAATATTTCAGAAGGTCTCGAGTTCAAAACGTTAGAAACTCTTGCCATGGGAAAATCTTGCTTTCTAACTCATTACAGACTTATCAAACTTTCTACATGCTTCACATTTTATTGGGAAATCCATTGGCAAAAATGTTTAAAAAGTTATATTTTAGGCTTTTGATAAATTTTTGTTCTAACCATTTAGACACACAAGTCTATGGGGTCGGATAGGATTCACCCAAGGGTATGGAGGGAGTTGGTGGAAGTGCTCACCAAGCCACTTTACATTGTTTATCAGCAGTCCTGGCTAACCAGGGAGCTCCCAGTGGACTGGAGATTAGCAAATGAGATGCCCATCTACAAGAAAGGCTGGAAGGAGGATCCAGGGAACTACAGGCCTCTCAGTCTGACCTTGGTGCCAGGGAAGGTTATGGAGCAGATCATCTTGAGTGCCATGACCCGGCATGTACAGGACAACCAGATGATGAGGCCCAGCCAGCATGGGTTTATGAAAGGCAGGTCCTGCTTGACTAACCTGATCTCCTTCTATGACAAGGTGACCGGCTTAGTGGATGAGGGAAAGACTGTGGATGTTGTTTACCTGGACTTCATTAAAGCCTCTGACACTGTTTCCTACAGCCTTCTCCTGAGAAACTGGGGGCACATGGCTTGAATGGGCATACTCTTCACTGGGTGAAAATCTGGCTGGATGGCTGAGCCCAAAGAGTGGTGGTGGATGGATTTAAATCCAGCTGGCAGCAGGTCACAAGTGGTGTTCCCCAGGGCTCAGTACTGGGGCCAGTTCTCTTTAATATCTTTACCAGCGATCTGGATGAGGGGATCGAGTGCACCCTCAGTAAGCTTGCAGACAACACCAGGTTGGGAGGGAGTGTTGATCTGCTTGAGCGTAGGAAGGCTCTACAGAGAGATCTGGGCAGGCTGGATCAATGGGCTGAGGCCAACTGTGTAAGGTTCAACAAGGCCAAGTGCCAGGTCCTGCACTTGGGTCACAACAACTCGATGCAACGCTACAGGCTTGGGGAAGAGTGGCTGGAAAGCTGCTCGGCAGAAAAGGACCTGGGGGTGCTGTTTGACAGCCGGCTGAATATGATCCAGCAGTGTGCCCAGGTGGCCAAGGCCAACGGCATCCTGGCTTGCGTCAGAAATAGTGTGGCCAGCAGGACTGGGGAAGCAATCGTCCCCCTGTATTTGGCACTGGTGAGGCTGCACCTCGAATATTGTGTTCAGTTTTGGGCCCCTCACTACAAGGAAGATATTGAGGTCCTGGAGCATGTCCAAAGAAGAGCAAGGTGAAGAAGCTGGTGAAGGGTCTAGAGCACAAGTGTTAGGAGGAGCAGCTGAGGGAACTGGGGTTGTTTAGCCTGGAGAAAAGGAGGCTGAGGGGAGACCTTATCGCTCTCTACAACTACCTGAAAGGAGGTAGATGTGGTGCTTAGGGACACGGTTTAGTGGTGGACTTGGCAGTGCTAGGTTAACAGTTGGATTTGATGAATTTAAAGGTCTTTGCCAACCTAAACAATTCTGTGATTCTATTATTCTACAAATTCTGACTTATATTTATTTCAATAAAATAGCTCTACTAACCTGAATCAAGTTACCTTTAACTTATTCTCTGTGTTAACAGTATTTAATTTAAATATTTCATATTTCCAGCAATAGCCAGTCCTTAGAGTTAATTCTTCTGCCTCCTAAGTCCAAAAAAGAAAGATATTTCCCCTGGCTCTGAAAGAAGACTTCTTTAATAAACCAGAAGTGACTGGGAATCTCTGAAAAAATAAAAATTCTTTTCTTTCATTTGATGAACCAGAACTCATTTATAGAGAGTAAAGTGTTAAAACATCTTTATACCTACAGTCAAAATATTAAATTGTTTGGCTTATATTTATACGAAGAAGGCTTTGGTAGTGAAAAACCCATGAAATTATCATTAGACATTTTAAAATATTAATATCTTCTGCAATTTGTGGACAACTAAGTCACTGCCTGGGGATGAAGGTTTTATGAGGCATTGATTTATTATTTGAGAAATGTCACTTTTTGTAACAAAATTAAGGATGATTTTATATTCATATCAACTATTTACATTACTTTAAAAGTACTTGAGGATTCATGATAGATTTTTTTTTTCTTTTCTATACAAAGATTTTTTCAAAACAAAATGAAAGGCAATTTATGCTTCCTCATGTATATCAGTGGCTAATTTCCAAGGCTCTTTATCAGCTTTGTGCTCCCCCTAGTTCTCAGACCATGCAAGTTCTTATGACCTTTTAATGATATTTAATTTCTTTCTCTAGCTAATCACCAAGGGGTTTCAATGCTGTCAAGAAAAACTATTTACTTTCAATCTTTTTATTTTTCGGAGAAGATAAATGTCAAGCTTTGTTCTTTAAATACAGCTACTCACTTATAATAGCTTAGAGTTGTGCAGATACATAACTGTCTGTCTCCTGGTACCTTTATGAAAAGCACTGTTAAGCACAGAGCATTCTGCCATGCATGGATTTTCTTATCTTATGGTGAATATCGTAGTGAGGTTCTCACAATATGAGTGGCATTATTCTGCATTTTTATTAACTAGCTACAGGAAAATCTCTCTTCAGGAAAATGCTTCAACATGTGCTTACCAATAGACATAGATTTTTTTCAACCTTCTTTCAGCAGCACATTGAAAGTATAAATCCTGAATGAACATTACAATATTCAAAGTAGTAACCATATATGCTTTAAATTNCAGTAGTTAATGCTTCAGGAGATACTTTATGAATGAAGTGTGTTTTCTTCCTACAGGGAAGAGAAAAATCCCAAGGATTCCACACTGAGAAAAGCGTTCAAGGGAGGTGAGTTGCTTCAGTCATAGATTGTTTGCCTCTACACTTTTGCTTAATGGAATATCAACTCGCATTTACCAGAAATCATGCTTTGCTGGTGGGGAGTTTTTCTACTTGAAAAGGACACGATAAACAAATGTTGCGAATAAAGTTTCTAATAAGGACCATATGACCATAAGTGACTGACATCAAAACTAAGTGAATGAAGAGCTGAAACTTGAGGCTTGCTTAACCCCCAGAAGAATTTCACAGTGCGTCTTCATATGGTAAAGCCTCTCAAAAGAGCTGGGAAAGTACATGATAAACTTACGCGCCCTGAAGAAAAAGGCCAGGTACAAAGTCGGTAATACTGAACTTGCAAAACCAGTAAGTTTCTGTATGTTACTCTGGTAGAGAAGAAGAAACCACTGCTTGAAGCCCCCTGAGCTCTGAGAGCATCTCTCTACTGACATCAGTGATTAGGATGTGTACAAGGTCTGGCAGTAAACCTCAGCATTCCATTACGCATATTTGTGCTTTGTCATTTTGTCTTCAGGGCACTATGTACAGACAGCAGATAAATCATTGTTCTGTTCTGCACACGTGATACTTTTCATTTGATATTAGATGCATTTTTTTTGGACTGTAAATACATACGAGACATTTAGAACTTTGATTAAGTCCTCAAGGGAACTTCAGTGCTCTGTATCTCCTCAATATGGTGTTTAGGTCTAGAAGAATATGATATTTTGTAACATTGAAATATTCCTCTGAGATTTTTTAAAGATCATGTAATAGCTTCCCCTTTTTAAGGCAAGCATTTTGCTTTTAACACAGTTTAGTTTTGCTTACCAAGTTTTAGTTTCTCCATTTGTCTGCAAGCTAAAAATGCTGTGAATTGATTTAAAATAAATAAAAACTTTCCTCTGACATCTCTTCCTGTCCTGTGTCTCAGGTACAAATTTTATAATCTCTGCCCAGTCCCTGATGACCTCATAAATCTGTCCCTAATCTGCTCCTATTCTTCCACTAATATGCCAGAAAAATCCTAATGTTCTCTTCCAGGCCATCCTACTACACTCTCAGTGTAAACAGTCTGATGCATAAACTCACCAGTCTCCATGCTTAGCGCTAACCCAAAGGCTAAGGTGAGTTTGTCTTGGTTTGGGGTATGCTAAAATTAAGGGTTATGTAGACAATTTGGACATGAAAGAAAAAAAAATTGTGACAGGAAAGAGTGCAAGTTCGATGCATATGAAAGATATCTAGGAGCTGAAAAGTTGTTTGATCAAATGTAAAGTGGGACTAGGTGTGTGTAGATCTGGATGGTGGGAGGAAAAGGGAACAACTGAGAGTTACCATTAAAGTCATCAAGTTATTGCACTTGCCAAGTTATCTAGATGCAAATAATCAAAATACATTTAATATAAGAATATTTCTTTGAGCTTTATTATTTGATCTGATTTCTTGTCATATATTGTATATGAATGTCTCACATGTCACATCTGGGGTATTTTGCCTCATGTCTCTTTTGGAAGATATTTACATTTTGATCGTATTTAAAATGTTGCACTTGCTTTTAGCATTTATTCATGGGGCTGTCTATTAATGACTGAAGTAATTTAGTGAGACTTAGTTGTTTTTTCTTAACATACATCTAAACTTTACAATGTAGTTTAAAAATAGCCTTCCTGTTCTGAATTGGCAAATCTAAAAATTTCCTTCATACTCTCAGTAGAGAAAAAGTTAAATTTAGTGAAGATTTTAAAGTAGGATTGGCTAACATGCCTTCCAGTCTACATTACTGTCTTGATGTTCTCTACCTACAGAAGAGGTTGGAAACAGCTGATAGCTGGTGATGGTGTTGTAAAGTGAACACTGCTCACCCAGTTCTCATGATTTCCTCACTGAGCAGAGGAATTTTCCTAAGTGACCATATCACCCAGAGGAAAACTTTACTCATAAAGTTACACAAGCATGTGGACATTTGTAAAACCAGGTCCATGGTTTGAAATTATGGCCTGAAAACAGTTAGAAAAGAGTCTATCCGCAATGCATGTTTATTGGTTCCCATTGAGACATATCCACCAAACAAATAGTTAGAAGTAGATATAGTTCCAGCTGAGTCATGACATGTAGCATGCATTCATAAAAGGGAAGAAAAAAGAAGTCATAGAGTGATCCCCAACCTCTTGTAATCAGATGTAATATTTCTACTGAATTTAGTGGTCCTCAAAAAGGCTTTGAACTACTACATATTTTTCCATTATTTACAGGTGTATGCTATCTTTAGGAGTTTAAGGAAATTACAAGATTATAGACTTCTAAAAATTATTATATGGTGTTCTTGACTGTTTATAAAAATTTTTCCAAGTATTTGCCACATTTAACTCTGTGGAATTGCTTAATTACTTGAATAGAAAATAATGAAAGTCAGGTTTTTCCATTTACCACTGTTTTATTTGCAGAATGAGTCATATGGCTGTTTACAAAACTGGAAAATCTTTCAAAGTGATTTACACTCAGCCTATTACCTTTATAAAGAAAATTCTAAAACCCAATTAAAAGTTTGAAGTGTAATTTGTTTGACAAGGTCTCTTTTCAAATATAGATTGTCACAATAATTGCTTGTGGCACATGTGACTTTCAATAGAGATGTTAGGAGTGGTTGGAAAACTTTATATGAACTGTGAAAGTGAATTGAATTTGATGCTAAAACTGAGCATGAAATTCATCTTTCCCAATAGCAAGGATTTTTGATGTGACTCACACGTGGAATGTTTAATCTTCATTTCAGCAGCTGTACATAGTGGTTTCTTTCCACACCAGAGCTTTGCGTCATTACCAAACAAAATCTCTTCTAAACTGAGGGAAATTATATGCTTCCATTTCAGCTTTTGGGCTAATGAACAAAACTTAACTTCTTGCACTGAAGTCTTGGCAGTTCAGAACAGTACAAGTAGGTCTGAATGTTTGCAATTTAGGTACCGTGTACACATTTGATCAACTTTACTGAAAAGTGTTCCTTTCTTTCATGAGAGTGAAGTTAGTAATGTTCTCTATTAATATTACACATCCCAAAAGCTCTGCTAAATATACTGACAATATCTGCTTTTGTATACGTGAAAAAAAAGTGTTTTCTTCAATTACTTTGTTTTTATCTTAGCTTGAAGAGTTTCTCTAAGCTAGCCTGATCACCCTTCCTGAATCTGTCATAACGTGATTTTTACATTGCCTCAATTTGCTGTGGTCATTTTTATACAATATTAAGTATTTCTTTCTTATGGAAATTAACAGGACAGAGTTACTAGTGTGATCAAACCCTTTTAATGTCAGATGTACTTTCTGTATGTGTGCAGGACCATTGCATCACACATTAGACTTAATAGTCTGGATCTGCCTGTGTTTACAAGATTTTTCACAAGTAATTTGATGAAGTCTGCTGAAGAGAATTCTGACTGATGTATTGGATGGAAAGAAAATTCACTCTTCCTCAATACTTTTTTTTTAAAATGAAAAATAAACACAAAGTAATTCTTGTTAAGGTTTCAAAATCTAATTTGATGTAATTATTCTAGACTGAGATAATGATTTGATCATCTAAATCTAATAATTTAATCCAAAATGTAAGAATAATATGAAATTTCCACTGTTCAATTTTTTGTTTTCTGAATAAGGTATAGTACATTTTCTCAGTGTGTACATATTTTTATTTTTCTGTTTGTCTTATTGTTTTCTTAAATCAGCTAAGAAGGTCAACAGACTTATTCTGTCAGATTACAAAATTTGACATTAACTGAAGAAAAAAAGAAAAAAAAACACAATCTAAGCTAAGAAGCTTGCAAGCCACTAGTGGTTCTTTCAATTTAATAGCTACATCCCTCATATATTACATTAGTTGAGGATGGATTAGGCAAAAATAAACTAATAGGAAAAACCAGAGAAGTTGCTATACTGATTCTTCAACATTTGGGTATGTTTTTACTGAGCTTGTGTAGCTGGAAAATTTACATATATTAACCTCTGTGAACTGTGCTGTACTACAGAGCAGAATAAGTACAGTTTTAAACGTCTACATTAAAAAATCTGGGACCACATTTGACACCAAAGATGCATGTTTGTTTTTAAAATCTGCATATTATTGTGAATCTGCATACTGTCTTATGAATTCCTTTTCCCCTTTCATATAAATACTAAACTTCCTCTTTGTCTTTAATTTATTACAACTCTTCTATCTTGCATTTGTCTTGTATTTTATCTAGTCATGGTTTATTTGCAATAATCTTGTTGGCAAGTGGTAGACAGCATATGATGTTCCATATTCTAATGATGGTATATACCCTCATTAGGACTCAGATGAGCTAAAATCAATTGGTTTTCTGCACGTTTGAGATAAGTGTTTTACTGGATGGGTGGCAGATAGGTGCTTCTGAGTATCTTGTGGATTAAGAACCTGCACTGCTAATGGCTGCCTTTCTCTTTTGTTTTGAAGTGACAAGAAACACATTTAAAGATAGAGTATCAAGGACTGAATGTAATTTTTAGGTTGTCATTGCATATATGTGTATGTAATAATAAAAAATATGATTAATTGCTTATCTATGCATTTGATTATTGAGCACAACTTGGCTAGAAAAACTGAAAACACCTTAGTTTATTAGACGTAGTAGTTAGTCTGAAGTGAAACAGATATTTCCATGACAATCTCAACCTATTGGCAAGAAAGTAAGACAGTTTTTTTATTGAAGGACAACAGTGTTTTACACTATTTAAGGGGTTGTTGTAGTTCAAGGATTAGGGGCTAGAGTTTAATGTGAAATTGCCTAAAGCAGAATTTGTGTGCAGCTTATAATTTAAATCACCTAAATGGCAGTAGGAAAATTTTAAAGGAGTATCATTTTGCTTCACCAGCATCTCAACAGATTATGCTGTTGAAGTTGCTCTAAATTAAATACCTCATTTGACTAGATGATGATAACTAGAGCAGTAGTTGCTGCCACCGCTACATTTTGCTAAATGATGCTTTTCCAACTCAAGCACTCTGCTGTCAGTGAAACATTAATTGCCACAGGAGAACCTCTGCTATCTATATTAACATTAAAAAAAACCAACAACAAAAAACCAAACAAAAAACCACAACTCCCCCCCAACAACAAGAACAAAAATCCCAAGACTTTATAGGGCTCTGCACATTCCAAGAAAGCCAGATCTGTGGACTGCGTAACTGAGATTGATGTAAAAGTCATTTAATGGGGAGTGAGCAGTGCACATGCACCAAGATATAAAACCTACAGTAGTACATACAGAAATAACTGCACTAGTTTCCAAGCATCACGGAAAAATATTGCTATCCCTGAGTAATGGAAAATATGCCTCCTGTATATTCATTTCATAACCTGAATAACAGCAGGGATAACTGTGTATCTATCTGTTACAAGAGGCTATGTTGCACTTAATTGTCAGCTTGCAGTTTTGCAAGATACCTTCCAAGATGGAAAATATTTGCTAAGGGATCACCACTGAAATGTCCATGAGATCATGCTGATGACTTATTTTACTGGCAACAGTTCAGCACTGACAACTAAAAAGAAATTGTGACTGTGTAGTTAGACTAAAATCAGTTCCATATTTGAGATCTGAATAAAAGACAAAGTTTTTGTAATTATACCTCTCCCAAGTGCCACAAGAGCTGTATTTGCTTCAGGTGTTCAGGATCTGTGTTACTTTGCTTTATAGTGGTGGAGACAGCAGCAGTGTCAGAAAATACCAAAGCATAAATGGGAGGTGATAGATCTGAGTGACACTCTGATGCAATGCTAGAGAAAGCACTCAAACTGGACTTATGCTGTATAAAGGGGGATGGAGAAGTGAAGTCCCTTTAGCTCTTCTAGCATATACACACTGGTCCATGACAGCATCTGCTTTCAGTTGCACAGGTTTAAATATTCCTGGGCAAGTCAATGCAAATATTCTGAACTTTCTTTACCACTAATATTAAGGACTGTATCTTGCCCTGCAATGTTAGCAATGCTAAGACCAAGCAATTCCTGTGTTGTGGGTTAACCCCCCTAGGCAGCTCAGCCCCACAAAGCTTCACTTCCCCACAGCAGGATGGCAGAAAGAATGAGAAAGGTGAAAGTGAGAAAACCTGTGGGTTGACATAAAGACAGTTTAACAGGTAAAGCAAAAGCTCCGCATGCAAGCAGAGCAGGACAAGGAATTCATTCCCCGCTTCCCATGGGCAGGCAGGTGTTCAGCCATCTCCAGGAAAGCAGGGCTCCAGCACGCCTAACGGTGACTTGGGAAGACAAACGCCATCGCTCTGAACATCCCTCCCTTCCTCCTTCTTCCCCCACCTTTATATGCTGAGCATGACGTCACATGGTCTGGAATATCCCTTGGGTCAGTTGGGGTCAGCTGTCCGGGCTGTGTCCCCTCCCAACTTCTTGTGCAACCCCAGCCTACTCACTTTTGGGGTGGGGTGGGGTGGGGTGAGAAGCAGCAAAGGCCTTGGCTCTGTGTAAGCACTGCTCAGCAGTAACAAGAACATCCCCGTGTTATCAGCACTGTTTTGGTCAGAAGTCCAAAACATAGCACCATACCAACTACTGTGAAGAAATTTAACTCTATCCCGGCCAAAATCAGTACGTCCAGTCAAGGGAAAGAATGTGCTAGTGGCTAATCATCAGTATAATGAAAGTGAAAAGCTATTTCTTGAACCTCTGTTTTAACAGGGATGAGGCCTGCATGCTTACCTCGAGAGTCCTCGTGGACTGATACCACTTAAAAGCTTCTGCACAGTCGTAAAGTTTTTAAAGAGTGCAGCAACTGCTAGTAGTGGCACATTTTTGTTCTCCATCACATGAGACAGTCTGAAGTTCTCAGTTTGCTAAACAGAGACACTGGCTTGTAATGAAGAAGGGAAGGTGGCAGCACCAGGCTTGTACAGCAGCCTGTGCTTGACTTGAGAAGTCTGTGCACCTGGCTTGCATTACTTTATTTTCCCACTTTCACCACTGTGTTGGTGAAAAGGAAACTTAATGCTAGGCAGTGCGCAGACTACTGTATTTAACAGCATAAGGCAAAGTAATAAAAATGTAATATTGGCGTAGAAATCCAAAGCCTTTTTTTTGTCTGGTTTCCATTGACACTTTTCACAGGAGTTGACGTGTTCCCATGAAGGATTTACTGGATAAGCATGTTCTGACTGTAGTGTGGATCTCTAGAAATATTTTTATTACCTAATAAAATAAAAAGCAATTAATGTAAGAAGAGTAGAAGCATCTTTAGTCTCATACACATGTTCCACAAGTAAGGTTAAATGCTCTTTCAGGTTTGAAATGTTACAGATTTCTTCCTCCTATTATTACACCCCCTTTTTTTTTGGTATTTCATTTTTTACTAGGAACCAAAGCTTTTATCCAAGCATCTGATATCACAATAAATCTTTCATTCTTCCTTTTATTACATTGCAAGGAATGCACTTAAATTTTTGTCTGAAGAAAGAAATCAGTTCCTTTATTCAAAAGTTTCTTAATAAGTCTTCTTCCCAAATGTTAAGGTTTTAGCACTGTAAAAGGTTTAAGAAGGTGTTTAAAGAGTGCCTGTAGGTATGCTGATCACTTTAAAGATATCCTATTAAGGAGAATCAAATCTGATAGATGTGGAGTGTGGTATATGTAAGAGCCAGGTTAAAAAAAAACCATGATGAACAAGACAAAGTGTACTGAGAAACCTGATTTTTTGTCACTGAGGAACTAGACTGAAGTAGTCTAGTCTATTCTATTTTCTTCTAGACAGTGACTGTGGAGGTGTTTCCAAGGAATAGGTGAAACATGACCAACGAGGGAAGCATACAGCTTCACCTGTTATACTAGATGATTTTCAGGTGTATGTTTCCTCATACAATTTT
>VYZV01035344.1:17007-85426 GCA_013401275.1 Pandion haliaetus | reverse complement strand
TTTTTTGCACTTACAAATAAACAAGCAGTCTTGGAGAAAATGTTCCATAGATTTACCTCCAGTTGTCTGAGACGACCACAGCCAGCACTTGCATGAATACATAATCACAGCTCTCATTTAAACTGCAGTTCAAGGACTGTGTTGCCTTTCATGCATAGATGGCCCAATCACCTAATTATGTGTCTCCCTGATGGACTCTGCGTATGGCTTTTATTAGAAATACTAATGACAAAGGAACTAATAGGACAGTCAAACCTGGAGGGAAGTGTTCAGACAAATTTGGAAACATGACTGCCAGCTGGCTCATCTGGAAATACAGAAACACGTTCAGTGGCAGAAGGATTATCTCCTGTTCTAGCTCTTTTCTTTAAAGAAGTTTTTTAAAATAGTTTTGTCCCCATCTTTCTCTCAGATTAAGAATCCAAGAACTGTGTTGCACCATACTAACAGACTTCATTGCTGTGTTGAATGTACTCTGGCATATAAAAAAGCAAAAGTAATAGGAAACGAACATTGAAATTAAATAAGTGTGGGCTTTTTTTGCTTTTTCTTCTCTACCTTAAAAATAGCTGGAAGATAGTGCATTTGTATAACTTTAAAGATAGTAGGAAGCAAGTCCTAAGTGGACCTATGCCTTTTCAAGCTTAGTTGATTATATCTTGGAAAAATTGCATTTTTCACTTTTTTGTTCTCATAATATTGACTCTAATGCAGCAATAACAGAAATGGTGATATTTAATAAATTATGCATTATCAGAATTATTAATTAGGCTTCACTTTGCTCAAAATTGCCTATTCAGGGCTTCAGGCTGTGAGTGACTTAATATCTTTTTATTGTTCTGCTTTACCCTCGTTTATCAGCTTATGTTCTTATGCCTTATTTACTACAGCAATTTCAAACTTTTCTTCTGTTGGTATTCTCTTTCTCCCTCTGTTTTGTTTTTTTTTTCTTTAAATGGGACTTACCATGAAAACAGAAGAACCAAAGAACCCTTCATACTTCACCTCAAGGAGGAGGGGTTTTGGTATTATCCTTATTTTCCAGAAAGGTAATCAGTTACAGTATCAAAGAAAAATGTGAAAGCTACCAATTAATTATGACCTCTGAGCTGAGACATTTAAAACTTAATGATATTAGGGAGTTTCCATCTCATTGTAAATTGAACATTGATTTAGTCAGAATTCTTTAACAAAATAATTTTTGCAAAATATAAAACCATTTCATTGTCGACACCTAAGTATGAAATAGCAAATTCTTACAGAATCAAAGGCATGCACTCTTGAGGAGTTGCTAAAAACTACTCTGGTCCCAAAGTCTGCAATTGTGCGATAGCTGTACAGCTATAAGAGCCATATAATCTAGGGTGGCATTGAATTATTTCAACCTGAGATCATACTTCATCTTCCTACAAAATTTAATTTCCTAAACACTTCTTTGCTAACAGTAGCATTGTAGGTGAGGATGTCACAAGCAACAGCTTTCCTACAGATACGCAGCTCGTCGGCAGGTGTGCTGACACATGACTGTGGGAACTCAGCTTATCATCCTGCTGCTACTGAACTACTTATCTGAGATGTGCACAAAGGCTTGAACTGAACATTTCACAGGCATTGTTTGTCATTTGACATCTTACATTTTACATTCTTAATTCTTTTTCAAAGAGCTATTTGTCTGAAATTTAGTGTAATATTTTAATATGAAACAGTATATTTAATACAGAAACACTCTGTTATTCTGTGAAAAGTTCACATTAATGGCATTACACTCCTTTCTGCAAAGACAGTGAACCAAAGCACCATTCTTTTTATTAAGTCCCCCAAAATAAATTATGCTCAAAATTTGACAAGAAAAATACCGCTTTTTTTTTCTTTTTTTACAACTTGGGTGTAGTGGTGAAATTACCTGAATCTATTTTATTACTGGATATTGAAGACATTTTGTTCTTCTTCCCACTAAGTAGAAATGACATCTATTAAATCATGTTGCACCACAGCAAATCTCTGCATTCAGAGATGTGAAAAGTAAATCAGGAAGGAATAACTCATAGCCCCTGTACTGCACTGTTCTGAAAGGAAAACACTCTCAAGAAGTGTTCTGCACTGATTGTGGTCCTATGCTTCCACACATTTGGATTAAGAGGCTTTTTATGCTTCGGACAACTTTTAGTACGAAAAACAGAAGACAAAGGAAAAGGACTTTCTCAAGCTTGTTCCAGTCCAGAATTTTATTTGGCAGTTACAGTGGCCTATAAAATTCAAAAGCTTATATATAAAGCACTCTCAGCATTTGCTAAAAAGGATTTCTTGACCAAAGCAACATTAGCACACTGCACACTCAACTAACCTTTATGGTCCTGTGTTTTAAATCAATATTCCTAAAAATTAATGTAGCAGACCAACTGCACTTCCTCAACCAGCACATCAAGGACAGAGAAAGACCATGACATAGGGGGTATGCATAGAGATTTAACAGCTTAAAGTAACAAAACCCCACATTTCGTGACAGCAGAGGGACTGATATATGTTTTTCAAAAGTCTTCAGAGTTTTAGGAGCACACTATGATAAATACGGCAACAGAACCCACCCTGCACCTCCCCTACACAGCAGCATAGACAGGCCAAAGCTATAGTCAGAACCATACCTGCAACATCAAGGTGAAACTTGCAAAAAGGAAAAGGTGGGAAAAAAAACCCATTGGTTTAGAAGAAATGAATGCACAGCTTCTTATGTGCACTCCTTTATTAGGATGCCTTGGCCTTGGGACTGGGAACACAACTGAGAAACATCTTCTTTCTGTCAGTAACTCACCAGTTCTTGCGACATCTCTAGCTATTATTGGTATTTGCTAGGGCTTTTGTAGAACGCCACAGATATGTTCCCTGACGTCCCTGAGCACAGCAGTGAAAAGGAGCTTTGTGAATGCGGTTATTTGTCCAAACCGAGTTAATGATTGTTCCTGTCTGAATGACAACTTTCTGTGGCCAATGGGGTTAAGCTTTGCTGCAAGACAGCTAAAACTTCTGCACAGGTATCCTCTTAACTTCAAATCAACAGCCTCATCACCTGAAGGAAAAGTCAGACTAACTGTTAATACCTGCCAGTAATTTATGTAGCAAAACCTAGACGGATCATTCCCTTCAATGTGGTTACAAAAATAAACATAGGAAATATGACTGCTCTGGGTGGATTGATAGTATCCAAATGATCAATAAACACACTGATTTTTCTCAGAACACCCTGTGAAAAAGGGGTGTCACTATTTTGAAAGTACACTGTAATTATTGTATAGACAGACCTTACCTGGGGCTCACCATAGAATTATTTTACTATTTCCAAGAAGGAACAAGTAATAGGAAAACTTATTTTAAATAAGTACAATCCTTAGAGCTCTTTGAATGTAGTAGTAGTTTTTGTATGGTGGAAAGACTAGCCTGTATTGGAATGACTCTACTCAGCACTGGTGAGGCCACACCTGGAGTGCTGTGTCCAGTTCTGGGCTCCACAGTATGGGAGACCTGGACATACTGGAGGGAGTCTGCCAAAAGGCTGTGAAGATGATGAAGGGACTGGAGCACCTCTCCTATGAGGAAAGGCTGAGACAGTGCCACTGCTCAGCCTGGAAAAGAGCAGGCTCAAGGGTGATCTCATCAGTGTGTGTATATATTTGATAGGAGGGAATGGAGATGAGGGAGACAGACTCTTCTCAGTAGTTCCCAGTGAAAGGGCAAGAGGCAATGGGCACAAATTAAAACCCAGGAAATTCAGCCTCCTCGTGTGTCACAGGGCATTTTCCTGGCTAAACCGTTTCAAAAGATGGCTGTCAGCTGACATTAAAATCCACCTGGCACATTTTGAACAACAGACTGGCAAAAGGCTGACAAAAGATGAATGTCATTGGTGAGATGAATAGTAGGAAGAATGTATATAGCTCTGGTTGGGGTTTTCAAAAAAAGCCATAATCTCCCATTATTATAAATATTGGCACAAATATTACTCAAAGCAGAAGGGTAAAAGAAGAACACTGTTTTGTGAAAAATACATTTAAGAGAAAAAAAAAAAGAAAACACTGCATTCTGTTTATATTTGACCTCCATCAGACACAGTTCTTCTGAAAACTCATTAATTGCAATACCAAATAGCCTTGAAACACATGAAAAATCCCTTCTGCCAGGATGCCTAAAGACCTCTTGACAACAGATAAACAGTGCTCTCTGCACACTGAACTGCCTGAGCAATAATTTAACTCTCTCAGTTATTGATCTGCTGTTGCCTGTTTCTTATCTCATGACTGGACTGCATACTTTCTTGAGCAGGGCTAATTTATATGTCTTGCCTCAATATAATGCTAACAATTCCTGGTGCTGGTCCAGACCGGATGTCTCTAGTTTACTACAGTAACATAAATAATAACTGCCTAGAGGAAAATCTTCCTCTTTCCTCTGCCAGTTGGAGAGATGCATCTAAATAGAACTAACAAAGAGAATAGGTCAGGAGCAGAGTCACAGCCAAGTAGCAACTCAAACATGCACTGTTAAAGCAACAACAAAAGCCAGAATTGAATGGACAAGCCTGTTTTGATATATCAAGGATCAAACTTCAGACTCAAGTACATATCACATTTTCTGAATAGACCTCTTCCCTTCCCTCCCTCAGTCACTCTGTCCCCATTCCCAATCAAAGGGAAAAAAGCGAAAGAAATACTCGTGTAATTAACATTAAATCCCTATCTCTTTTTCCATCTCCAGAAAGACATGCATTTTAAAATCAGAACTTTAAAACAACGCCATGTTTTGTTCAGAGAGTTATTCTTTAACTTCACTTTGGGGAGGCAATCTTCTGCCTGCATCCAAAAACACATGGGGTCTGAGTCATCCTGTTTCCTTTTTCATCCACTAAGCCCAAACAGAGCAAGATAGATTTCATTGCCCTCAGTATGCCCTCATAACACTTCCAGCTTTGCGTTACGACTGTGATTATAATCAGATCTCATTCTTCAGGGCTTCAGCTGATCAGCTGTAAGAGCCAGGGCCATAATTTGACTTGTAAATGCTCCTCTTCCTCTACTCATGCATCTTTTCTTTTGAAGCAGTGGCAATTGACGACAGCTGGCTATTGAGTGAGGGGTACCCATACTTCGAGGTGGCACAGTGCTTGAAGGTGCTTGACTGATGTGTCTGATTAGGCACTCGAAGTCATTCTGATAACACAGTTTAGGATCAGGAAGGAATTATGAAAAATAACCCACAAGACCTCCAGGGACGTTATTTAGTCAAGGTTGATCAAATAGACTTTTCTGGCAGATTAAAATTTGACATGTTGGATACTTACATAACTGATAGGAAGACAAAGCCATTGTGGAAAAATTTGGTTTGGGGATTCTGGTTTAGCTTTGAACTCTTTTCCTGAAATGTTCCATTTTTATGTTAAGTAACCTTGAAACAGGCAGCATCTGAGCATTTTACTATTTGCTTTGGTGCCCAAGTTTCCCTGTCATCGTGTGACCAGGCTACTTATCGCAGATGACTACATTGTGCTTCACAAAATATGCCCATACTTCAGCCTGATGAGGTACTCTGCTACACTCCTCTGCTGGTGCTCTGAAATGCTGGAACTCTTCTGGGGCTGGAGTTAAGGTCTGTCTTTTCAACAGTAGATACAGATAGATTTTTGAGTCATGGACAGAATGATCACATAAATGAAGTATTTTTTAGTAATCTGATATAAGATGCTAAGTGAGAGTTAATGGATATTTCACACAGTTTGTCACATGTTTCCAATGCTGTGATCTCAGAAACAGTTATGCAACAACAGTTCAAGTTTTCTGAGGTTGGAGCTGATGATAAGAGCTCCTCCACCTCAGTTGCTCTATTTGGCTACAATAGTAACTTTGGTGAAGGAATATTTTTCATCGCTTTGTCCAACTTGGAATTCCCAAGGAGCGGTTCCTGCTTTGAAAGCCCCAAATATCTTTCTTCCCTGTTTGCTTCCATTAGCATTCTATCAAAATATACTGGAAAAACTACAGAACTAGTTGCCTTCTTTCAGTGGAGGAAGAAAAAAAAATGGGGGGAGAATACAAATTTCCTATAATTGTTAGGTTTCCACAAGTATAGATACTTAGAAAAGACATGCTAAAACAAAGATCCAAAAATGACAGACTTTTACTGTGAGTTTTTGCCTGGTTAGTTACTTAGATTACTAATCCAAATCTTTATCTGTGCAACTGAAAACTAAGAGGAAGAGAACGCAATTGTACTTAATGAAGGAACTACGTTTGAAAAAGAAAGAGGCTTCTGGGCTTGCTAAAGGCAAATTGAGGGCATGCGGAAAGGGCAGTGAGGATTTTGGATCCTCTTGGTAACCAGAAAGCCACAAATGGATGTTGAAACTGGAACAGCACTTGAAGCTAAAATGAAGAAGTCAGGTAATATGAAAGGACAAGTTCTATAGAAATGCTGGGAGACAGAGCAGATGAAGAGGTACCATGGCTTCACAGGGGAGCCCCACAAATAGTCGAAAACAGTAGAAATGGAGACAAAACTGATGCATGCGCTGCTGTTGTGTCCACAATGGAGCCTCATCTTGTATATTTTAACCCCACTACGGTGTTAAGAACTCTGAAGAACTGGTTGTCTGCCAGCCTTACTTAGCTCATAGATAGTATGCAAAGGCAGAAGGGATTCTCAACTATATAAGAACACAACAAAATACAAATCCTTCAGCAACAGAAGTGGTAGCACTCTCATCAAATATGACATTTAGCAGATTCGTCCTTTTCTTATCACCACATGAAAAACTGTAGTGGAATCTGTGGAAGGCAAACACGAGCAGCTGTTCCCAGGTAAGAAAACACAGAAAATTAATCCAAATAATTAGGTTGAAAGAGTGTTGCTGGTCATCCATGAGAGTATCAGTAGAAATCAAACGAAATAGGTCTTTTCCACCAGAAGAACATTCCTCTACTGACTGCAGTATTTAAGCAAGTTTATAATAATGTCAGCAGTTAATGGAATGCAAGAACACTGGGATGTTTAAATAGGCTAAAGAAAATACAATGTGATTTCTAAAAAAAGTGGGTTTATTAAGGTTCTTAACCTATTAACTTTTTTTTAAATGGGATTTTTTACTGATTAAAAGTGTTCTCAGAGCAGTTTTATTGTGCTATTAACACTGACAACTACATCTGATGTAAATTTCAGAATTTTAAAATAGCTGTTCTATTCTGAATGATAATTATATTAACAATATGTCTTCTAAACCATAGTTATGTTCTTTTTATAGTTGCTATGCTCTTTTTATAGTTGCATCTGTTTAGCTATCTAAAAGCTATTATATTCATATCTTTTTCTATTATTTCTTTTTCTTACTCTTAATATCTGTCTCCTAAATTTTCAGTTTAGGTGAACCCTCAATGAAAACTTAAAGTCATTGCTCATACACATGACAGGAAACTCCCTCGAGAGTGTCCACCGAGCGCTGTGCAGAGCCTGCACCCCTCAGCTGGGACCTTGTGACACAGGATGATGGCACTGTGTATGTCCCAATTGTACTGATTTAGTAAGACTGAAGAATGATTTCAAAGTGTTGCAAGCTTGTCCTTCATATTGATTATCTGTGTGGGGTATATGTTACATTTGCTTGTTACATTTGCTTTTGTAAATTCCTGTCAGATTCTTTCTGCTTCTGCTATAACATGCATACTGGGTGCACTGCCTTAAAATTCTCTGCTGTAAAGGTTAAATGAACAAAATATCCCATGTTTGGCACTGGCTTTACCTACGTGAAGTCTGCAAGGAGCTTTGTCTAGGAAAGCTGGTTTGGATTCATTTCAGCCTCTGTTACCCTGAAATCCCTTTCACTGAAGTTTCCTGCTGCATTTCCCAAGCTCATGTTTTTATCTTAAAACAGCAGATTTGGTTCTCTTGCAGCCTTGTCGTCACAGAATTCATTACAGCTTACAGAATGAGTTTTGGAGATTACTTTTCTACAGGTTGTCTTATTAATTTTGCTAAGAATATATTCAGGTAAATAGACAGAGTTCTGGGCTTTCCTTTTTTTCCTCATTTACTCCCTTTCAGTGCTCAGTGGTTGAGTGCATCTGGCTACTTGAGCTATGGATGCTCCCATCTCAATGGTCCTACCCTGTCTTTAAGCTTTTACCTTTCTACAGCTCTTTTGCAGCTGAGGTTGCACACGTGTGCCATGTCAGACCTGGGCATTGGATCCATCCTTGGAGAGGAGGGGATAAGTTTCTAACAGGAGTTGAAGACAGAGAGTGTTACATGTTGGAGGGCAGCTGGGATATCCCAGAGCACTCAAAAGGCACTAGATACATTGCATGGGCAATTGATTCAAATGCTACATGTTCCCTTATAAAGCTAAAATACTTTCAAACCATCAGATATCTGGGAAAAGTGAAGCAAGTCTCAAGCTATTCTTCTTAAATATAAAATCCTTCTCTCTCTCCAGGAGAAAAACCACTCTCAATTACCAAATACATGTATTTCTAATAAAATTCTGTGTAATTTGTAGTATATTTTTCCTTTGAAATTTTGCATTTTTTAAGATATTATCTGTAAACCTAATTTTTTTCTGCATGCTCTTACACTGCATGTTCTAAATATGAAACCTGCCATGTCAAAAAGAAACAAAAATACTCCTTACATTTGAACTTTTAGAAATGTAGTCTTAAAAGTCACTAAATAATCTATTACTTTTATTAGGTATTTTGTTACAATGCAGCATATTTGGATGAAACTCTTACATTTAAGTGATTTATTTCTGTCTTTTAGACATAAAGTTTCATAGCTTTCCTGTAAGCTTTTATCCTGAAGCCGCACATCTTAGATGAGTTGGTCAGTTTGTTTTCCAACTTTATTAACTAAGTTCCAACCATTCACTAAACTGGCCTGTTTATCTCTTTTTTCCTAATTCAGAAGGTCCTGTCAAAACCAATTATCAGAATGATTAGCAGTGTCTCTACCACAAGCTACTAACAGAATTCACAAGTTATCTCAAGTAATTTTTTTTCCAGAAGTCAGTTTTATGTTTATTTCTCTGAAGAAGTGTGAATAATGGCTGTTGCATTTAGCATGCAGATCAATGAAATGCCATTTCCTTTGGGCTAATCCCTGAGTAACAGATCACAGTCACAGTCTCAATCTCATAATGCACTCAGGACGACATTGCCCTGAATGTGCTGGAAATCTCTACATCTCCTCTACATGAAGAGAAAGTAGGTGGAATCAGTGTCTTTATCGGTGCTTGCAAAATACTATTATCAGGAACTAGAAAAAGCATACCTGATCGCACACACAGAATTATTATGATTTGATAATACAAGGTTGTTGTCCTCATTACCATTAAAATCCAGCTAGTCTTAGTGACCTTTATATCTCGTTCTGTATAAAATGCTTAACAGTAATGATAAGTCAAGTATAAGCCAGTTGCCTAAATATAACCCATATGGTATTGCTTAGGAAGTCGATCGCAATTTAACATTTCCATTTCTTCTGCAGATGTGTTGTTATTGCATCGCCTAATGGTCATGAATGTCAGTAAACAACAGGGAGAAGTGCAAAATTTGCTACTCATGTTACTAATCTTCAGCTGGGAAATGGCAAAATGGAAACTTTCATATATTTTTCTATTGTCTGAATGTCTGGTTATGCTAATTCTGTGCTCAATGCTTCAGGTAGAGCCTAGGAGCTATTAAATATTGTTTTGACAGTCACATGGACTCTGTAAAAATACCTTTAAAATGAGTGAAAGCTAATCTAAATGACTCCAGCTGCAGTGGTCTCCCAGGGAGTGCCTGGGGGACTTTGGCACCTGAGGAAAGAGCTTGTCATCAGTCCCAGGCTCCCACACTGCCTACATGCTCTTCTCATTTTGGCTTTTCTGAAAAGCCCCAGTTGCCTTGGCCCCCCCAAAGACACTTAAACACAGGAGGAGGCCTGCATCAAATTCATACCCTCTTCTTAAATGCAGCATGGATGCAATGGCACTGGACTAGCTCAGGATGACTTGAACCCAATCCTCAATGTGTCTCAGGAGCTGTGAGAGCCCCCGAGCCCTCTCCTGTGTTCTTTCTTGCATGTCCATCTCCAACAATGAGCAGTCTCGGTCACTGTGCCAGCTTGACCAGCCGCAAACCAGGCCTCCTGCATCAGTGGGATCTCCCCAGGCACTGTTCCTGCTCCAAGAGGGCTCCAGAAGACAACTTGCTCTCATCTGAGTGCTCTGGAAAGTCCTCCTTCATGTGGGAAGCTCCTTTGGACATCTTTAAGGTGCATAGCACCCACCACATTGGAGACTTGGGCTGAGGGAGACTTCTCCAGCCAGACCCAGGAAGACCTCTTCCTGGCCAAAAAAGAAAAAGCTTTTTACAGTCTCCCGAATCCTTTCCCTCTCATCCATTGAATTGCCACGGCTGCCCGGACTTTTCCTATTGCCCAGGAGCTGACCTCTGATGAGGATGGCTGCTAAAATAGATCAGCAGAGGGAAACAGGACAACAAAGCTTGGAAGATGGTCTTTCCTCACAGCTCACAAGCATGTAACAAGCCCTGCCTGAACTAAGCCTGTGAGGTTCATACCTTTATTGGTTTTATAGCAATCTAACTGCAGGCAGTCAAGAAATTTGCTGTACAGAAAAAGCAGAAGGAAGCCCTTTGAGCTCCAGCCCTGATTTTGCATTTGCTACTGAGAAGTGTAGGGTATGTCCTTGCTCATAAGTAAGATAACATTTTGGGGCAGAAGTCATGCACAGTTGTTTCATAGACAGCAAGAAGTTCACCGGCGTGAAAAATAATGACAGTAGTAATCTTCCCGAACTAGCTTCATATGAATTCCTCCTTAAACTATGCTGAAAGCCTTACATTATGCAATATTCCTAATAACTGCACCAGGCTGGGCTTAGGCAGGTTTGTCCCCCCCACCGGCCGCTAGCTCTTTGGCTCCTTTGTGCTCTGAAACAAGTTTTGATGTTTCAACCAGGATGAACGCTGATCCCATTGGAGTCAGTGAGAGTTTTCCCAACGATTTCAGCCACAGTTATGCAGGGCTGCCAATGAAGAAAAAGAAATGAGGAATCCTGGACTCCCAGGTCAGCTGCTGCTTTGTAAAAGCCAAAACAGAAGCACTGGGAGTGGTGGTGTGAAGTGTCAAGGGCAAAGAGACCACTATGAGTATGCCACTGGGAGGGGTGCGGGAAGTTACCAACTTGCATTTCCCTCTGAAACACTGAATAATTCAAATTAACAAACACCTTCCACTCTTCTGGTCATGAGCTGCAGAGAGACTGACCACATTCAGCTGTAGGGCACTCAGGAGTGTAAGAAGAGAGTCTTCTATAAAACCCTGGGTTTATGTCTAAGTGATTTATATTCTTTACCACTGCTTTGAGGATGAAAAAAGTCTGTTTTCCTAATTTTTTTAAATTGTTTCCTGCTCTAGATCAGACTTAGAGTTAGCACAGGAGGCCTGGTACCAAAGCAGACTAGGGAAATCAATTTCCATCATTAACCCTCACACCATGTTTTCAAAAGTCAAGGGGTTTTGCCTTCTGATAGCACCAGAGTATGTGGAAATAAGTACTAAAAAAAAAATACTGTCAAAGTCCTCGTGTTTTGGGAGTAAGTTTTTTCTCATCTTCTTAATCTTTGCCTTTCAGATCTTACTTTTGATAGGAAAAATAGCAAATCATATATTTCTTTATAAAGTTCATAGTATAATTAGAACTGCTCCTACAAAAAGTCTGGTTGGAAGGAAGAAATTGTCTGAATCATGTCAAATGTCCAATAGCAGGCAGTAAACCTGAACAGAAATGGAATTACTTTAAATTAAAGCAGTAGAGCAATTTTTGTCCTTGATCTGTTCTTCCTGGCTCCAGCATTTTCCTCAAAAGGGTAGCTATTTTAAAGCTATTTCAACCCAAATGCTTTCTTGACCATTTTCTGCTGGAGGAAGCAACTACAACATGGTCTGAGAAACACTGCAAGCTACCATTGCAATATATCAACAGAATTGCAAGTTTATGTAATTTACCTCAGTAAAGGGAATCCGCTTTTCTAAACTTCTTTTAGTTGTAATACTCTTAATCATATTATTGGCAGGGCTGCTAGCACTGCCTATTCTCATTACTCACCAAGATACTATTTTCAATGGGACAGGTCTTTTCTAAAATTGAACCATTTGGGCTGAAATATTCTATGCCAGAAGACTGCCTCAGCATGAATTGGTGATTATTGTAAAGTAGTGCTGATGACTGTAATTTCAACCAATATCCTTCAGGCATTTCGAAGAAGTAAGATGGGAAAAAAATGTATCTCTATCTTAAAGTCTCTGCAATCTCTGCTGATACTTTTCTCTTTTTCTTTTCTTTTCATTTTTTTTCTTTTTTTTTTTTTTTTCCCTATTTGAAAAGCCCACTCTTTGGGGCAGGAATTGAAATCAGGCAGAAAAGCCTCTATAATTATATGACTTGTGCAGACTTAATGGAAATTTGCCTGCATTTGGCCAAACTTAAGCCCCCTAACAAACTTCAGTTTTGATTAGTAGCTGTGAACTGTTCTATGTTGCTATACTGCATGAAAAAGTAAAAACATTTCCAATTAGGACAATTTTTTCACTGTAGTCCTTTTGGCTATGTCTAAATGAAGAATTCAGGAGTGCAGGAGTGCTTCTGGCACTGGATACATGCCCTTTGACACCACGCCAAGGCAAGACCTCTGCTCACACCAGTGCACCAGGCATCTCTCCCAGGTGTGCAGTGGCAAAAACAACATGGAAGATCATGAGGTCCTCAGAAACAGCCATCAAAGTCACATAAATACCCTTCAAAAATAGGAGTTTATTTTGTTTGGTTTGGGGGGGATTGTTTTGTTTTGTTTTGTTTTTTAAATAAAAATAACCTTGCTCCTCCAGGTGCTTATTTCTCAGATTATCTAGCAATGTTTAGGTATCCATCTGGTGCCAGCTATGGAAATTTATCTGTTCTACCTGTACTGCTGCTCCTTTCCTCTACTGGTTTACTTGACATTGGCATATGTCAGGAAGATTTTGCAATTTTCCTGAAGACTAAAACGCATATATGGACATGCAGTGTTTGAAACTCATTGTATTTTAATTTCCATTGCTACTAACATTCAGAATAATAAACCTATCTTTTAATTAATTAGAAGTTTGTTCATAATTCCAAGATGAACTTTGTGAAGAAATATAATTAGTTTAGCCAGAAAATACTCAAGTGTGTGTCTTCTCCTGAAATGTAAGCATGCAAAAGAAAAAAACCTAATTGGCCAAGATTGTAGGTGAATATTTCAAAGGTTATTTTGTTTTGTTTTGCCTCTTTTTTCCAAACGTGAGCCATGAAGTACATGTACAAGAACTGTACTATAATATAATTGTTCTCAAAAAATTTAGCACAGCTATAGACAGAGAGAGGTAGCACATCTCATGTCTTCCACACATTAGAGATTTAAAAAAAAACCCGAGTGTTCTTTTAAAAGGAATGAACATGTGGGAGGAGATGGAAACTGGAGAAAACAAATCTACCCATAAATTTCTTTTTAATTTTAAGCATCGGTCAAAAGCTTTCATGGGATTTGAGGAAATATTATCCCCAAAATTACTGTCACAAATTTATATTTAATTTCACTGTATCATTTACCATCTGTGGACCTCAAAGTAATTTTGAGACTTTAATGAAGCATACCTTACATACAACACTTTGATTGTACAAATTGTTACATCTATATTCTAGATGCTGAAATAGAGGAGGTTAGATATACCCAAAACAGCACGTAAATTGCATTGGACACTTGTGGCTTTTTTCTGCTAGCAAATGCTTTTGTGGTCAAAGCCAAACTAACCAGACCGAAGAAGACATAAGGGCACAGTGGAAGGGAGCAATTGCCTTGCGTGCTTGTTTGGGAGATGACGGCAGACATTGACTTGGCGAGTCAAGTGCGGGGCCCACTCTGGCCAGGTTTAGCAGGTCACCATGACCCCGTACAATATAGGACTAAAATCCTGCCACTAGATAGCAGT
Organism: Pandion haliaetus; assembly: GCA_013401275.1. Classification (NCBI taxonomy): domain Eukaryota; kingdom Metazoa; phylum Chordata; class Aves; order Accipitriformes; family Pandionidae; genus Pandion; species Pandion haliaetus. Next base: position 71,374 of record VYZV01035344.1, on the reverse strand, counting down.
ATTGCTTATGACTGGAGTTTACTCCAGATACCTGTCTTCAGGTCCTTCCTCTGGCAGAGCAAATTCAGTTGTCGCCCTGACTGTTGTACCGCTTTAGGTTGTCTGTTTAATTTATACAGAAGACGGATGAAGAGGTAGACAGTCAGCAAAGTGACCTGCTCTGATTTTTTTGTAGGTCTTCTTTTGTGTAGTAGCTCCTGAATATTGAATGAGAAGGCACACAAACTGCACATTTAAAATTATACAGATGCCAATGTAAACACAGATATGTAGTGTCAATTGTCAAATGTTTCTATAAATTCTCTTAAAGAATTTATTCTGACTCTATGTGCATATAGGTCTGTATGCACACATATAGAGCTAAAGCTGGATCTCTAAGAAGCTTCAGGCCTCAAGCTTAATTAGGCTCTAATCTTCACAAAAGTATTTAGGTTTTTTTTTTATCTCTATAGGTGTCTACCATTTGAGCTTCAACAGTAGAAATCTTAGTAAGATATTTGCTAAGGTAGTGAATATGAGTGTTTGCTAGTTGCTTTTTATGACTGCCTTTAGTAATATCAGTAAAGATGCTGTGTGTTTCACTGGCAGTTGGACTTCTCTAATCGCATGTCTTCCTTTTTCCAGAAGATAATAATTAAATCTTTCTGAAGGTGCTGCATTTTCTTCTAAAAAAACACCTATAGACTAAGCATAGGTTTTAATTTTTTTAGTTGCTAAAATTAGTATTTAGTTCAGTTCATTTTATAAAAAAGATTCTTGATCGCTGAGCTGGTTTTACTATATCTACCAAACATAATACGCCGATGTTTGGAGTCTGTAACAGTGACTAGGCAATATTTTAAACCCTTCAAAAATACATGTACTTTTTAAAAGATGATGCAGTACAATTCCTTTTTTCTTTTATACTTTTCTGCATACATGATTTCCACTATAATATCAGGAATTCATTTTTAATTGAGCCCAACTGATAGGATAGCTGTTGCTGAACATCACCTCCAAAACATCGTTAAATCAGTCAGTACTTGATATCTGAAGTAGAATAAAGATGAGATGAAATAAAGAAGAGCCTCTCTTTTTAAGGGTAAAGTATTGTATAGGAATATATTACATAAGCAGGTAGATATGTGTATTAAAATATCCAATGAGAGTTTCCTATTTTCTTTCAAGGTTGCTTTTGCTCATTTGGACAGTTTTACAGCCTGAGGTTCACATACACTTGCTGTATTTTGAATGAACATGAGTAACTTCATATGAATATTGATCAGCTCCAAAACATGAAGCTGTTCAAATTAATGAAAAGAGTTTTGAATGTTCTTGAGAAACATACAATAGATATTTCCTAGATAATTCTTTCATTATTTTTATATAGTCAGGAAATACCTTTGTAAATCAAATGTTTGACATTACAAATGGCAGACAGAATTGATAAGGCCAGGAAGACATAATGCAGAGAGAAAAGTCCAAAAGTCAAGAGGCATTTGACACCAAAGTTACATGTGAAATTTTCAAGGGGTCTTTTCAGAGAAATAAAAGGATGAGTGTTCCACTCTTACAAGAGTTATCATAAATAAATATGAATCTTCCTCTTTTTTCTGAGAAATCTTATGGTGCTTTTATCCATTATAAACCTGTTCAGTATAATACTAAAGATTGCAATAACTTTTTTTTTTTAATCTCATCTCTTCCATTGGATACCTCAGAGGTTTTTCAATCAACAAGTTAATTACTTCAATAAAAACAAACTGACTTAATACCCATGTAATAACAGTGCTTGGAATAACACATTTTGAAATGAAGTAGATTCATGTAAGAAAAATGGCATTACAGTAAAATTAATTAAAATTTCCATTCAAGTTTTATTTTAATATTAAATGTAAGGCTCTGTATCCATATGCTGTGAAAGAGGAATCTTGCATTGTGCAAAAACCATGCTTCAAAACCATTTCCAATGCCAAACTTTCCTCAGGTCTAAAAATATCCTTTAGGCAATTCTACACCTTGCTGACTGCTTCTGGCTGGAACTGCAGGGTAAAAAGGTTAAAAACAGATGTCAGGATCATTTGCAGTAGAATATTGTATGCCTGTGGCTGCCCCAAAATGAGCAAATCAATACAAATATCTGCCCTTCATAAAAAGTATCTAATCAGTGAACATGGGAGCTTTCTTCTGTTATTATGTTTCAATAGATATTTCTATTTCACTTTGGTGGAGAAAAAATTCTTGACCTGAAGAACTGAGTTGAGCTTTAATTTTCAGTTCAGATTCCTGAATCAAACTATTTCCCTTTTTTTCATTACATGTGCATTTTATCAATGACAGACCCTAGCAGGCTTCATGTTAATTCTGAAGTTGGCCTATTTGATATTGACACTGTGTTTTAACTCATTTTGTTTCTACTGAAGACTGACAGTGTCATCTGATGAGTCAACGGGAATGATGTGGCACTTCAGACAGACATATGCACCCTGCAGTATTTCAACAGAATGAGAGCTAGACTGTGGTGTGTGTTTCAGTACCTCTCTTCTTCAACTCCCTGGAGAAGCGTAGGCAAAAAGTATCTCAGCACTCTCCTAACTGCTCTTTTTCTGTCAGCTGGCTGAAAAGTAACGTAGAGAATGTAAGGCTGAGCTGTTCCCAGAGTACCAGAGAAGCTGAAAGATGCAGAAACTTTATTTCTGATCCACATAATTTCCTGTAAGTAGGGTTTGTGCTAAACCCACAGTTCATGCCCGAAGATGCATCTGAGAGTGAGGAAGTCAAAACAAAATGTTTGAGTTACCCACAGAAATTGGTCTAAGCACTATGTCATCAGCAAGAGCCATGTAAAAACTTTTGGGCCGATGGGAAATACCACTGCCTTCCAACCTCACCCATTCTGTGACATTTTGGGCGTATTTCAATTTAGCCCCTGACGGGGCAGCGCTTTCCCATAGCATGCCCTCCTGGTGTTTTGCCATTGGAAATAGGAAGGCAACCATCATCTGATGGCTGTGTAGCTACTTGTGACAGCATTTATCACACGCTACAGTGTCCCCAGCCTGTGGATGAACACTCTGCACTGCCTCATCGCTGCTGCCTCTGGCTACACACTGCTGTGTGAAAAAGTGATGATACACTTGTACCAGCTCTAGCTCTGGTACGCCACCACGCTCTGCAGAGATGGAGATCCACCAGTGGATACAAAGATTTTGCCAGGGTTGTCTGTGGATCTACAGGCCTCACAAATGATAGTCCTTCTCTGTGCTTGATTTCTTCTCTTCCTTCAGCCACACGAGATGAACTCTATTGCAGTATGCCCTGGGTGAATACCAGAGCATTCAGAGCTCAGGTGCATCCCTGATTCAGGATGGTGCCAGGAGAGGAAACTACCAGGTTTATCTGTTGCCTTCAAATGCACAGGAATCCAGATCACTTTATGGATTGCTGCATTTTGGGGCATAGCTTGGTCTGTACCCTTCCTATATTTTTTCTTGGTGAGTTTCCATTTCTATGAAAAGAATGAAATATAGCCTTGTCCAAAATATAGTCCCAAAGATTTAATCAATTTACACAAATTGAGGGTGCAAATTTAGAAATGGATGGTAACATTCGTAGGAAAATGTCACATGGACCAGCTCCCCACATCCTTCGGTCACATAATCCCACTGACTTCAGCAAATACCGACTTAAGTTAAGCAGCAATGCCTTGATTATGTTTTTCCACTCAGTCAGAGTGAGCAAATGACTCACAGCAGTCAGCTTGACAAACAAAATCACGTTTTCCAGTCATGAATAATTAGTGATTAAGCTTTGGTGATACATTTGTTTATCATCTGTGATTCAAGGTATGGTTTGTGCCTGTAGAGCTTAGCCTGGGATTTGTTCACATGGTACCTCTCGCATATATCACTTTGTAAATGTGTACTTAGTAATTTGCTATTTAAGCTATGTGGTACTTAATTTACATTGTGTTATTTCTGCTGTCTGTTTGGAAAACTCTTTACCTTTGGAAAAGATTACAGATACACAAACACCAATACAAACTGAGGCTTGACCAAACATTTGTGACATTTTCTCTCACAAGAGATACTCTCCTGATCAAAAATAATGATTCATGTCATGTGAATAAAGTTAGTCCTAAAGAACATCAGAAAAAAACATGTTTTGCGCAAACAGATGTTCACAAGCAGTTTCTCCCTATTCTCTTTTAACTGATTTTTGGCTAAAAAAATACCCTTTGAAGATTAAAACATTTGATTCTTTACAGAACACATGATTTGTACTTAAAGAAAATTTCAAGAGGTAAATGTAAGTTTTCTTCTTTTTAATAATTTTCTTTATAGAGTCCAATCTCTCCTACTCATCACTATTTTCAGACCATACAAATAAAATTTGAATATTTATGTATTGTCACTTGAAATTAGCTTTTTTCAGTTATTACTTCACAGTCATAATGAGATGATAATGTGTCTTTCTATAATTCAAGAGCCAGCTGGATGCTTCTTGTCCTTGCTACAGTAGCCTGATGTTAATTCAGCCTTTTTTTTGAATGTGAGGAAAGCTGTATTTTATATTTGCTAATTTATTCTGTGTGCCTTGTCTGTTGTGGCATAGTGAGTTTGGATGACTGCTACTTCAAAATGAATGTAGTGCACTCACATACCATTTGCCCCATCTAAATTACCTCTTACTAAATCCCGTTTAAGTGATCATAGTGATTTCTCCTCCATTAGACATAGATATTCGTATATATTATCTATGTGTTTTCTCTCCTTCTGTCCATTTTATGAAATTCCAAACCATTAAAGACAGAAGCCAGGAAGGTATGCAAACAAGGTTTTTAAAAACTGTAATTGTGATTAAAGGAAATGATGAAGTGTACCAGAGGTAGAAGATTTAAAATACAAGGGGGGAAGGAGAAAAATAATGCTTCCTGACATCAGGGTAATTAAGCATATCGTAGCCTGAAGAGACGAAGATTGGAGTTGATAACATACCTTGGCTGTTCCTTCAGCTTTATGTTTTTTCTAGCAGCCTCATTTTACCTTCCGGCCTCCTAGTGAGTGAGGTCTTAATCTGCTGGTAATTCAATGTATTACTGACAGTGTCTCTGAAATGAAGAACTTTTCAATATGATGAAAGGTGGCATATTCAGGTATTTAGTGAGGAGATAACAGTATAAATTCTTCTCTAAATCTTGTCTGATATATCTGCTTGAGTTGGGTTTAGAGATGGGATTTCTGAAAGCTTTGCTCTTACTGAGTTGTTTTTTCAGCCTCTAGTTTGAACTGATGCTATAAATTGGTCAGAAGAAGGAAAATAAAAGAACATGTCTAAACTGTGAGGTTTGGAAGAGCATGAAATTTTTGCAGTACTTCCTGAATTTGAAAATTTAAATTTTTAGGTTTTTTGCCTTCTACTCTTTTTTATCTTTTCTCTCCTCTCCACTTTCTTTTTAAAAATGTTTGCTTTTGCAAATGAAGGAGAATGACACAAAAGTAAGGGGGAAAGAATGATCTATCAAAAATATTTTTAATTACTTTTTGGTCATTTATAATAAAAAAGGAAACATTTCAAAATTGTTAATGCCTTTTTTTAGTGTTCAGTTACAAAAAATACTTTCACTTTATTCTTCTACATGACCACTGTATTCATGGCTTTGTGGACTCTGCAGTCATCCTTATCCACAGCTGTCAATTCATTTGTTCCCCCAGTATCCATTTTCCTGAAATCCTCCTCACAAGTCACCTTAGCTTTCAGATGATGTGTGACAGGTGAAGTGGTGAAGCAGGACTGCAAGAGACCTGGTAGTGGAAGTCTTAACAGGAAGCTCAAGAAGTATGGAAACATACAGCCTTTGGGTACAATATTTTACCAGAATTTGCAATGTCTTATTTTAGTGCAGCAAGATTATCAGGTTGACATCTTTACCTTACATTGTCTCTTCTATGCAAGATGAGTAAAAAAGGTGAGGTTTGTCGCAGTGGTTCTGAACAGAAGATATCGGATGTGCAAGCCTTTGAGAGAGAGTAGAAGTAAGTATGGCTGCATCTCTTTTACTAAATAAAATAGAACCAGGGATGACTCTTCGGCCTTGAAGCCAAGTGGCACAAATTGACCAACACTGAGCCTCCCATGGGTTCTAGATGTCACCTATCTAGGCCCAATATACTATCATTTTTTGAGGGCATTTTTGTCAATTCAGAGTTTCTGAGATAATGTGAGTAGCTCATCATGGTTTCTGACATAAACCTGGGAGTATGTGATACGTGCCTTGGTGTTTGGCATGTAGACAAAGCTGGGTATTAGTGGGTATAACTTTTAATGTTGGAAGACTGTGGAAAGAGCCTATTTGGGTTGTGTCTTGGCAGTGTATACCTATATAGGGTATTGGCTCTGGTTCAAGCCCATGCATTGTGATAGTTCACATGGTCCAAAACTGTGTTAGAGTGTATGGTTAATCAGCAGACAGTGCTTGAGATTGCTCTCTGTCCCTGTTTTATTTAGCAGTACCTGTGTAGCCTGTAAGATTGTCTAAAAAGACCTTCCTCCCAAGATCTATGTGAAGGTGCTGGGGTAAAAGTTTGACACGTCCGACAGCACAAAACATGGTGCTAGATGTATTAGTGTTCTACAGGGCAGCCCAAGAGGGATGATTCTACTTAGAAATCCTTAGAAATCCACTTTCCCATCTTCTGGGGCTGCTCGGGTTACATCACCGGAGATGACTGTAGTCAAAACTACCGATGACTGGGAGGAATGTTGCATACCTCAGGCACTGAGCTCTCAGCTATTGTTTCATTTACAGGACCACACACTAGGCAGCGCCTTTAGATGGAATTTGAAGTTTTGCTCATTTGATACCGAGTCCTCTCTGAATTGTTTTAACTGAAGAGCTGTGGACTTATGAAGGGAAAACAAACCTTTTTCTTGTAGTTTAAATGGCATAAATATGATAATTTTAATATGTTTTGATAATTTGCTTTAAGATTTAAAACCTCAGAAAATTTTGTTTTGCTTTAGATTCTTTTGGGGGTTATTACAAGCATGTTTCAGCTCTGTCCCAATGTATTTTTTACCCAACAGGTAATCATTTTCCCCAAATTACCAACCAGCATGTGCCTCTGAGATGCATTTTTTTCATCAAAAGGGTTTCATTCTCTTAGCATGGCAATTACGTTGATTATTTCTAAGTGTAGACAGAGCCAGTCGTGCTAATGGAGTTAATTACTTCTGTTGCATTAAAATGGTTGGGAGGGATTTGCCTAGGCACTAGCTGTGCCATTTGCCACAGCTGTCTGTGGGTTGGGAAATGTGGGACATTCTGATTAGTATGATGATTAATGTCGAGAGGAGCTCTGCCAGGCACCCAAAAGTCTTTGTATCTTTTCTGACATATCTGGAGAAAATTACAAATGCTGGCATACTTGTCTTTTAGAAAACAATTCAAAGGCCCTTCAAGATGTCTGGAAAACAGGTGAGCACTCAACAGGGGAGGTCCCAATCTATTTGCCAGAAGCTTTCTGTGTACCTTAGAGTGGTCAAAAAAGCTGCTAAGGAAACTGCAGAATGTGCTAGATTTAATAATGCTTTGACCCCAAAGCTGGGTAAGTAAGAGATTTAGAGAAAAATGGAGAAATTCTATAAAATCAATAGAGAGAAGCAGAATAATTTTTCTGTGGACTGAAGATCTTGATGGCAGCAAGACTGATAGGAAAGGATAACAGAGGATGAGACTGTTGGAAGACGCTGTTGGAAGACCTGCTGCCTCTGGCTTTTGTTGCTTGAGTTCCTGATAATGCCTGGCTGGGATTTATAGCTGTCCTTTTCTGGGATAAATCTTTCCAGGAGGACGCAGCTACAAATCCAGCTGTAACGCTGGTGGAACCCAAGAGTTAACCAAACTACCCTTGGGAAAAAATGTGCAGAAATTTAAAAGGAACAGTCTCTAGTGGTTGCAGATACCAAAAATGTAAAACTGGTTTAAAATAGTTCGGAAAACAGACCTCTCTTTTGAGTTAATAGCACAATTATTCAAATGAGAGTTCAGGCAGAGAATATGAAAGAGTGGAAGATTTGGAACAAGTAATTGATTTAATAGAGAAAAAAATGGGAAATCTTTGAAGGTGGCTTATTTATGTGTGTGAAGTCTGTCATTTGGAGATTTTACACAAAAGTGTACACATAGTGTAACAAAAAGAACATTATTTGAAAACTTACCTTGGGTGTCTCATGAAATATCAAGATATCAGTCTTATGTCTTCCTTACAAGGTTTAAATATAGTAGAGTTGACTCATCCCACTTCTGAGCACTGACATCAAAAGCAAAAAACAAAACCCCCAGAAAACCAAGTTAAAACGGATGTCAAGAAGAACCATGACAGACTAGGAGAATGCCACAAATAAGCTGACATTCTAGGAGACACACATCCAGAAAGAACAAGAGTTATAGCATAAGAATGACAATCTACGATGTTTGGAATCAATGTGCTTTGCCCTCAAGGAAAAATAAACATAATCACAAATGCTATTGTCGCAGTGGCCCATTATGGTTATCATCTGATTTCCTTCGTATTTTAAACATAATTCCTTTTCTTGTAAATAATGGCTTTCCAAATTACAAGAAGATTCTTTCCAATAACAATTTTCAAAGAACCTCAATTTTTGCTATTTTTACCAAAATTATTCACTTACATCCAGGAAAACTCAATAAATACTATAGTTAATATAAAAACTTGTCTTTCTACCTAGTTGTTATGGGTTTGTGTGGCGCGGTTTTCCCTTGGTGGCAGGGGAGGGGGGCTACAGAGGCGGCCCCTTTAAGAAGTTGCTGGAAGAATTCGCTGCCCCAAAATGTCGGACCCGCGCGCCAAAATGTCGGACCCGCCTCTAGGCGGGGAGTGACGGTGGTAGCGCCTCTGGGAAACATATTTAAGAAGGGGAACCGGTAGTGGGGGGGGGAAACCTGAGAGGAACATCGCTGCCGACACTGGAATCATGGAAGTGGAGGGGGAGGAGGAGGAGCCTGAGGAGGCTGATGGCCCTGCAGCCCAGGGGGGTGAACGGTGGAGCGGAAGCTCCCGAAGGTGGCCGTAACCCCATGGTAAAAACCGCGCTGAAGCAGTGTGAGACTGGAGAGCAGCCCGCGGAAAGGACCCGCGCCAGGGAAGTTCGGGAAGAACTGAAGCCCGAGGAAAAAGACCCGCGCCAGGGAAGTTTGTGAGGAACTGAAGCCCGCGGGAAAGGAACCACGTTGGAGCAGGGAACGAGAGAGGAATCTTCCCCCTGAGGAAAGAAGCGGCAACGACGATGCGTGGCGAGCTGACTCAACCCCCATCCCCGATTCCCCTGCGCCGCCGGGGGGAGGAGGTAGAAAGCATCGGTAGTGAACTGAGCCGGGAAGGCGGGAGGGGTGGGGGGAGGTTGTTCTTATGTTTGGTTTTCCCTTCCTAATACCCTTGTGTTTTGTTTCTGTTTTGTTTTGTAGTAAATTAAATTGATTTTGTTTCTTCCCCAAGTTGAGCCTGTCTTTTGCCCGTGACCATAAGTGGGGATTGATCCCTCCCAGTCCTTGTCTCGACCCACAAGCCTGCCTTTTGTTTGTTTTTTTTTTCTCCTCATCCCAACGTAGCCAGGTGAGGGGGTGGGGGGTGAGTGAGCGGCTTCGTGGTGCTTTGTTACCGACTGAGCTGACCTGAAACCACGACACTAGTGGATGATCTTTCCAAGTGCTCTCCAACCTAGGAAGAATGCCAAGACTGTTGGATCTCCCTAAGAATCATAATCCTCAAAAAGGAAGTAAGACTGGCAAATTAAGGAGAAATAAACCTGGGTGGTGATCCTTATTGTTCTTGGGAAAATATCATCATAATATTCTAAAATATTATACTGCAAGAAAGAATATTCCTGGAGACTGAAGTAACAGTTTTGGATAGGTGTGCCAGTCCATAGTCCTAGAAACATCTACAAGGTGGTGAGACAGTGCTGTCCATAGGAAAAAGAATGACCTGTAAGGCAATGCGTCATCTTTAAGAGGACTTGCAAACATGTCTCATCCTCTGTCAGAGGAAGAATGAGTCCTGCTCTGTCTGCTGCAGAATCTGTCCAGGAGCACCACAGCAGTGAGCAGAAAGATGTTAGCTGGTGGGTGTACAAGAACCATCAGGAGCAGAGCATGAGGCTGAGCTCTTCTGCCTCATGGTCTTCTGTCATTTACCACCTGCTGTCGCTACTTCTAGATTGAGCCCTGCTTCTTCTCACCTTGACATGTCAATCACTCCACTACCTGTGTCTCACTGTTGTGGTTTCAGCCTAGCCGGTAACAAAGCACCACGAAGCCACTCACTCACTCCCCACCCCCTCCCCTGGCCACAGTGGGATGAGGAGAAAATCCAAAGGCAGGCTCGTGGGTCGAGACAAGGACTGGGAGGGATCAATCCCCACTTATGGTCACGGGCAANCCCGGCGGCGCAGGGGAACAGGGGATGGGGGTTGAGTCAGCTCGCCACACATCGTCTCTGCCGCTCCTTTCCTCAGGGGGAAGATTCCTCACTCGTCCCCTGCTCCACCGTGGGGTCCCTCCCACGGGAGACAGTCCTTCACCAACTTCTCCAACATGAGTCCTTTCCGCGGGCTGCAGTTCTTCCCAAATTTCCCTGGCGCGGGTCCTTTCCACGGGCTGCTCTCCAGTCTCACACTGCTTCAGCGCGGTTTTTAGCATGGAGTTACCGCCATATTGGGGAGCCTCCGCTTCACCATTCACCTCCCTGAGCTGCAGGAGGACAGCCTGCCTTCTCACTACGGGCTGCAGAGCCATCAGCCCCCTCAGGCGCCCCCTCCTCCTTCCATGACTCCAGTGTCGGCAGAGATGTTCCTCTCAGGTTTCCCAACCCCCACACTACCGGTTCCCCTTCTTAAATATGTTCTCCCAGAGGCGCTCCCACTGTCACTCCCCTCCCAGAGGCAGGTCCGACATTTTGGCGCCGGGGACCTTCTAGCAGCTTCTTAAAGGGGCCGCCTCTGCAGCCCCCTCCCCTGCCACCAAAGAAAGGCACGCCACACGAACCCATAACACTCACGTTTTCCATTCTTTCAAAATGCTGATAGGCAATTGTTAAAACTATTGGTACTAAAATTACTACAAATTGTAGCTTGCAAAGGCTCAGAATTCAGCTGACTCAAACCTGGTTCTTTTTTCTCCAAAGCTTTCTTTTCATTGAGAAAACTGCTTATATTATCAGTCTTTCTCCATTTCCTTGATGTTGTTTAAAATGAAGATTTTTTAAAATTATATAATCTATTAAGACTCATCTCTTTCCTCCATATGAAACTGCCAAGCGATGTTCTTCTGTCTTTATCTCACTCTCATATTTTAATCGCTCTGAGATTTCTGCTGTACCTGGCATTAACATTAGCATTATTCTGCATCCACTCTGAGTTTTATGCATTACAATTTAATTTTGTCTGTATTTCTTGATGAAATGTTCAATTTGAACATTCCTCTTCTCCCTTAACTGCCACATTTTCATTTCTGCTTCTATGAGAGACAGATGCTAACAGAAACTAACTCCCTTTCAATGAAATTTTGAACACCCACAGATTGTCTTAAATCCAACTGATGTTATGCATTCAATATCTTTTTTTTTTTTCAAGATTAGATTATTAGGATTTTTTTCCTTAAATGCCAACTGTAAGGGTGGGGTGCCACATTAAAATTAAATTACCTTAAAATAATAGGTATCATGTGACTAAATTCATGAAAATGACAGTATGAAATGTTTCATTATTAGGTTAATTCATCTTCCTTTACTTTTACAAAACAGTTTCAGTTTCTTTTGTTTTAGGAGAAAATTTTCAAATATAGAGCTGTGTCTAAAAGCAGATGAAAACAGAATTATTCTTTCCCTTGTCTGACATCTTTCACTATCTAGATTCAGGGCATTAAAACAAACCAAAACCAAAAATTGGCTCATGATTTGTAGAGATGCCAAAAAAGCTGTGAAAAGCAAGCTGCTTAAAAGTAGCAGCAATTTTTTGGTCTGAAAGTTGGGTTTTTTTCCGGAAATACAAAACTGAGGAAAGGTCTAGACTTGCTGAATGAGGGAGGAGCGAAATGACCAAAGATATTCAGTATGTAATAGGTGAGGTGGGTGGAAACAGTAGGAAACTTCTCTATTGTCTAGAGACAATAGTGTCCTGTCAGTGTCCCACTTAATTTCATTTCTTACCAGGAAAGAGTTCAAAGATCTGCTCCTGACCTCAGGGTCACTGATATGATTACACTGCGCTGCTTTGTGTACTTATTGGGCCATGAGCAAGACGTGTGCCTAGAAATGGCTTTTCTAGCACCCACCAGATAAACAGTTACGTACCTAAAGGTGGTTTGCTGGGGAAGCAGCTGTACCCATTAGTCTGGATATGCTGCCCATGGTGAGATGCTATGGCTTTCTTCTTCACACCCTTTATTTATTAGGGAAGGAAGTTTAACTTGTCCAGTCAAGATGATTAATTGCCAAAGAACACACTTCAGCACCAGCGACATGCACCTGAACTTAAAAAACTGGCCACCAGACCTCAGAAGTTCTTACTCACTCCAGTCAATGGCAGCATTGTTTGAATCCCTGTCATACAGGAATATGAGAGATAGGAATTATAAAGCTGAGCGAATAGATGAACAGGGCTTTTCAGGCTGAGGGATGGCATTTAAAACCATTCAAGATTGTCCAAAAAAATAAGGCAGAAATAAAAAGAGACTTTTACCACATCCTCATTGGGCTACATTTCCAAAGAGACGTTGCAGAGACCAGAACTTTAATGTGCTGGCCTTTTCCTTCCTTATATTACCTGGAAAGTTCGGAGGAAAAGATATGGTTTGGTCTGTCTGAAGACAAGCTCTCCAGACAAATCAAAATTCCCTTTATCCTTTTCTATTTGGAACAAACTAATTGCCATTACCTTATCTGTTTCCCCTGTGCGAGTACTTTAGGATTTCTCTAGCTGTAAATACAATTATAGCAGCATAACGTAACATTGCCTTCTGATTTCTAGATAAGACTTTTCCTAAATTATGAAATCCAAATATCCCCTTGGGATTTTTGACAATTCCTTAAATTAGTCTTGGAAAGAAAATATTGAAACTGACAAAAAAATAAAATGATTCCAGGACCACTTCCATCGGAAAAAGTTCCTTGTTTAAACATGAATAACCATGGCATTATCTAGACCCTGCAGCCTAGATCCAGTCAAACAAAACAAAACAAGAGCTTTTACAATAATTTTCACCAAAACATATCCCCTATTTTATGGAAATTTTTCAAAATTAGAAACATTTTGACTATCTCTATATCTAAATTCTCTGAAGTACTTCAATTTTATAGGGTGAAAATGAAACAACCGCTACTGCTCATTCTGTGTTTCTGTTAGCACCCAGCTGTTTCCCAACAGCAGGGAATCTGACTTGGGGCATCTGATGATGACCATGTGATATTTTGCAAACTGAAATCTTTTTCGCCATAAAAGCAAGTAGAGCTGGTAGCTGGACTCATGGGGTGAATATTGGTGCATGCTGACATGCTTCATCACTTAATAATTTTTCTGTCAATTTTCGAAGACTTCCAGCTATAGTTCATGTTGGTTTTTATTTTTCAGTCTTCAAATCACAGAAACTACTTGAAACACAGTGACCATGAGCAGACCATTCTGTTCATTTTGTACTTCTGAAGAGAAGTTAATGCGCTCTGGAGAAAATTCTTTGCTTTAAGAATAAGCTCAAAATTTCGTGGTTAAGAGCAAGTTAACACCAGCACAATTTTTTCACCATGTGGAATTTGTCAAGCCCTGCCCTCTCCAGTTATGTTATTTGCTAGATATTTTGCTCAGCAATAATCTGTGAATTGCAGGAAAAGCACAAGTAAAAGCTGTTTTGATAGGAAACATCCATAGTAGAGAAGTTTGTCACTAAAACAGGAGGTGTCTCTGGAACTGACAAAAACAATCTTTATGCCTTTAGCTGTTGTCCTAAGAACTCATGGGAGACAGATGAAGGTCCATAAATTAGTTAAGTACCTACCTTTAAACATGGAGTTCATTCAGTCTGCCTTCACAGACCATATTTTGTAGACTACGGTCTCTTTATCTCTCCTGTTCTCTCTCCAGTCATTCTATGCCCTTCCTGGAAAGGCTTTCCAGAACTGTTCCAGACTGCACGCTACTCCAGATAAACCCATGCCAACAAAGTGGAGAGATTACTTCCTCTAACTAAAACAAGAGTCTTGTTGAAGTATTACAGAATTGTGCTTGCATTGGAAGAGTAGCACCTTTTTTGATTCATCTTGAGTTTCTAATTCATGTCATCAGCAGATCTTATCGTGAAGAAGAGCTGTCCAACCAACTGTTCTCCAGCTTATGCTGGTGCATGCTTTCTTACCTAAGTGCAGAACTTCACATTTGTCCTTTTTGAATATCCTATGTTTTTTCAGACCACTTCTGAATTTGCTAAGGTGACTTTGAATTCTGCCATTGTCCTGGCAGTTTATTCCAACTTGGCATCTTTTGCAAATGTAAAGAACATCCACTAGCTCATCACAAAGTCGGTAAAGAAAATACTGAATAGTACTCTCTTGATGATAAGTATATACAAAATCTCAATAAATCTAATTTAACAGAAAACTATCAACAATTACACTTACGGTACAGTTCTCCAATAACTTTTGTACTTTTTCTCTACCCATACCTTGACAGTTCTTCAGTTTAGATTATACTGTTCTCCTTTCTTTAACAGAATATCATGTGATGCACAGTACAATTCATCTTGTTGCAATTTAAATGTCTACAGTGCAGATGTCTTTTCATTCCATGCTGCCTTTGTAGTTAGCAGAGAGCAGGCACATTAAATGCACAACTCCTCTGCTCTGTTCTAGATAACTTTCTTAAGATTATATGAATTGCTTTCTAGAAATTTTTATTTTTCTCCATTGACTCTGAAAAGGATGATCAAACTGGATGTAGATGTCTAGACTTTGGGTGTCTACATACAATCATATTAACTTTACCCACAGTCTCACAAGTGTTACTGAAGTCAGCTTACATCTATCACCTGCCATAGGTGATACAGAGCCTGTCACAAAGATAACTTCGGTCGGATTGATTCAATTTACTTAACAGAGACCTTTGAAAGCCTGTTACAACTGAATTAATGGACTCAAAACTACTTATCATATTAAAAATGATCTTAGGGATGTTCCTGCAAATATTTAGGTAACTAATGGCATAAACATGTATTAAGGGCTCTCCAGAGAGATGTTTTTGTTCTTAAAAAACAATTAGATTTGAGATTCTTTTTAGCATAACATATAGAATTAAACAGAAAATAATGAAGGAATTGAGCAAAATTTTAAAATTTCAAAATTACTTGTACCTTTCAGCAATGAAGAAAAAAAAATCCTGCATAAATATTTGTTTCTCCTTGGTTAGTCTCTCCCTTTTGGCCTACTTGTTTCCATAATTAAAGTATGATGGGAATTTGTAACAGTAATCTTAATGAACAGAGCAGAGTTGGAGTAGCTTTCATTAGGAGAGTAGAACCTAGCCCTCTGATGTTCTTGTGTATATAAAACAGAATTATGCCCTGAATATTAATCCCTGCTCTACTCTCCAAGAAAATGAGTGGAGTACATCTCACTGCCAAAACATATATTCCCTTTATAGGGAAGAGGGCAGAGAGAGGAAGAGGAGTGAGCGCTTCATCCTTTCATCAATTCATACCACAGTGTTTTTCTCATAAAACTGGTATTAACCTTTTATAAGATAGCTTGTATTTGTACTTAAAAAAAATTCAAAATATTTACTGTTAACAGATACAAAACCTCTACACAGTCAAAGTTCTGTGTCCACTTTAGCTATAGCAAATAATATTTGAGAAAGTTACATATTAGCCTAGTGATGTGAGGGCCTAAATATATAAGAGCAAGGCTTGTATCAGAAGTAGCATGATTTATTAAACCAGACTATTTATCTGGACAAAACAGAAAAGTTTTCAACCTTCTCACAGGTTATTATTATTATCCTTATTTTTTTCCATATAAGCAACAGGCACATTTGTATGTGGTCCTGAAAAAATATAGCTTTGAAAATAAAGCACTCTTCACAAGAGAATAGTTCTATAAACCTTTTAAAATTTGTAATAGTGAATAGTACAAAGTGCATAGTACATAAATTTTTGGTGATAAATAAGATATTGCTAACATATTTTGTGTTATAATCCACCTACAGAAAGCTATATTCTATTTCTGGAGAGTGGAAACTGTCTGAAAACTGCTACAAATGTAACATAACCTGCCACTAATTATAAATGCCTCCTAATCGAAGAAATAGTAAAGGCTTTCCTTTCTGTTTCAGCAAATTCTAGTGGGATTTTTGAATCAATTGCTGCACTCCTAGAAAAATTGTGATTTTTTTTTCAGAGTGCTGTTAGTGGAAGCCATTAAGCTCCTATAATTAGACGTCATAGATTTTTTTCCAGCTCTCCGAACATACAATTTTCATTGATTTGAGTGTCCTGCACAATGAGCATCTTCAAGATTGCTTGCCTAAACTCAAATATTTCCTTAAATTTAGTAGGCTTTTTGAATTAACATCTTTTTCCTAATCCTATCATCTGTACCTTTTAGCATATGCATAAGAACAAAGAGAATTAAAAAAAAAACCTACATGAAACATAGCAAAACAATTGAAATAAAGAGCTGGTAAATCATTGAAACTTCAGATTCATCATGTAGTCACCCTCTAAGACACTTCTGTACTGGAGCAAGGCCTCTCTTCTCTATTTCATTACTGAGAATAAAAGAAGCCTGTAAAATCATCTTAGCTGTTAGTTGGCTAAAACTAGGGGACATTAATTCCGTCCTAGCCTTTCTGTGCCTACAGTTCCCTACCTAAGATAGGAGAAAATGTAGTTTTCTACTGCGTCAATATTTGTACAGATGAGAAATGGACAGATCTCAGCTGAGGAGCATGGCACACTGCTCTTCTGGAAGTAAAGAGGAGCTTCAGGGAGCTATGATTTCTCACTCTGTTCCCTCGAGGTATTAGTTTGTTTCTGCTGGAATTCTGCATCTTTTCTTACTTCCCTGAGCTTCCACTTAATGGGCTGTGACATGGCCCTGCACAGTGAGAAAAGACACAGATTCCCCTTTCTTATCTTTCTTTCCACAAACACTTGTGAACTCAAACCTCAATCATTTAATGGCCAGATTCTGGCATGTAATCTTCTGCTTTATTCAAATTAAGTAATATTTTGTTTCAGAAATTGTCTACAGGATCTTTTTCTCCTTTTCTCTCTCTTTCTGGTTTTGTGGGGTTTTCTCCCTTTTTTTTGGTATTTGGAAACATGGTATAACAAATACAGAAACACCGGTTTACCCAGCCTGTGATGTAATTTTCGATGTTAGAGCATCCCTCATCAAGTCTGTGTACACTCTGCAGGAATGCTACTAGTCACTAGTGCCTTATGCTCGCCTATGTGGATGCACAGACTGCACATGGGGGACCATTTGGGAGCGAAGCAGATGTTACTGAGAGGAGGAAGCTCCAGGTGGAACCATGTAGGATGCATTTTGCAGAGCTACACCATGACTGTGCTGTGCAGCTGTCAGGAGAGTAAAAGCTTGACAATGAAAGGAGATGGTTCTCGTTTCTGAGCAATCATTCTTTTAAACACTTTGCATATTCATTAATTCAGAACCTTTCACAATTGCAAGTATTTCCTGCACTTTATTCCTCTTTTAATATTTTTTCTTGACTCTAAGGTAATTTAATGTTGTGCAAAGCATTTACTTGTTGCCAAGCAGTTACCTATGAAACAAAAATATCATTTCTGTTTAACACAGACAGCTCTTACGTTTTCCTCAGCAAGTAACATAGATTAATATTGCAACTGAAAGAGTAATGGGAATGACAAGGCACCAAGTAACTTCATTGCTAGTCATTCCTGCAGGATTCTTGGACTCATACCAAGTGGAACGGAGAACGTAACCTGCTTTTTGTAGTTCAATCCATCCATTCACATAGTTGAGACAACCACGTGGTAAAAAACAATTATCTTCACTAACAATTCATTCCCAGAATCAAAAGGCCCGATTCTTACAGTAATCAGGGCAATCTTCAGTACAGACAAAATAAATACTTGCATATGAGTGAGAATAACTGAGTACAATTAATAAAACGTGTGAATTTACCTTTTTCTGTAGAAAATGTATAGTTTTTCCAATCACACATGATTGAAAGAGCTTAAGATGTGAAATTATATTTTGCAGAAATTAAATTAAAAATAAAAACCAAATGCTTGGTAGTGCTAACTTATTGTCTTTACTTTTTCAGGTAGGCAGATTGAAGACTGTCTCCAGAGCCTTAAATTATTCCCTGTGAACAGAATTCTTGGAAACATCCTTGAGGAAATGTTTTGGACTGTACAGTGCATATTCATCTTTTCAATAGCAATGAAAATCCTTAAAATTCATTGTGCCTAAAATCACTAAAATCAGACTGGAACAATGTTCTTGAAATAAGAATATGAGAAAAATCTTTAAAAATTCAGAAAGACCTAATGTGTCTTGGGAAAGCACTCAAAGACATCATCAGCTTTTGCATTTTCACTTCAGGACCAGGACTATCTTAGTATGGGGGCAAAAGTCTAATCTTGGCTTTGCTTAGTAAAATGCTATGAAGTGATAAAGAATTTTATACACAGGGAAGAGCAGCAAAATGAGAAAGATCGATTTCTGAAGAGCTAACTCACATCATTCTCCTTAAAAAGCTTTTAATGGATTTTCTTTTCACTGGGTTTATATCTACACAGATACAAACATTTTCTTGTAAAGCCATGACACAGTTTTGCCTTTTATACAGTTTATAAAGCTGCACATCTTTATATACGGCTGAACTGAAAGTAGTTTGCATTCCACATAATAACACAGGGATGATCAGGAGAGATATTTCATCATCTGAAGCTAGATGAAGAAAAATATTCATGTACCTTACAGACAGTATTTGACACAGCAGTAAGATTTGAAAGGGAGGGGATTAAGAATATTTCTGGGATTGAGGTATTCTTCAAAAATCCCACAAATTTCAGGTTACTGTGTTCAGAATTAACTGGCTAATTTTACAAAAAAACTAATGAAAGCAGAGATTATCTGTGTGGAAGACTACACTGTGATGGCTGACTGGCTGACAGCCTCGGTGGAAGAGTAGTGCCTGGGATGTCTCACGATAAGGAATAATCCAACAAAGGTACATTTGCACATGTTGTCAAAAATGAGCTAACAAAAAATACCCAGACAATGACAGAAACAGTTTCTTATTTTCCTAATAGTATTAACATGGAAATACTTATCTGTTACTAGCAGGAGATAACCACTCACATCCATAGATTCTCTCTTCTATTGCCAGTTATGAATCTTGAGCAAGAAGTGTCCAAGATATTTGTATAATACAAGGATCAGCCTACCAGCATCCTAAGACTTTTAAACAGTCAACTAGTCAATATTGTCTCAGTATTTCCCAAGACTCATTATCTGCCTTTTTCATCCCTTTGATTGAACTTGTAAATTCTTTGTACCAAAGGTAATCTTTCTGCTTATATATATATATATTTTTTTTTTTTTTACAATCTGGACAGCAAAAAATGCAGAATTTCAGCTCTTAAAATGCAATTATAATGATAAACACAGCTAGAGTCATCTCAACAGAGACTAAATCAGAAAAAAAAAATCATTCTGTATAGTTTGTTAGTAAGCAATTAGAAAGAAAAAATCAATATCCAGACATGGTTCCATAACTATTTCCTTCTCTAAAAGCATTTAATATATGCTTTCTGAATAGCGTATTGACAGGCACATAGACCACTGTATTGGATTCACACAGCCATAAAGTCGTATGTAAAAAAACATGC
This sequence comes from Pandion haliaetus, assembly GCA_013401275.1. Taxonomy (NCBI): domain Eukaryota; kingdom Metazoa; phylum Chordata; class Aves; order Accipitriformes; family Pandionidae; genus Pandion; species Pandion haliaetus. The sequence goes on along the minus strand of VYZV01035344.1, from coordinate 51,447 downwards.
ATTGTCTTTTTCCCATCCAAACTCCAGTGAAGAAAAGTGAATGGATTAATATTTCTCCTTTCCTGTTCTGACATTCAAATTAACTAAGTTCAAACTAGCTTTATATTTTAGGAAGGAGAAAACGGCACAGTTTGCTATAAAGATAGACCAGTTTGGATTGATTTAGTGTTATTAGAGCTATATCTTAGTAAGAAGATGAAGATTGCCTTTACCCTGGTCAGCAAAATTTAAAAAAAGAATCGTTTTTACAGTTAAGTATATATGGTCTTCTTTTTCCCAACAAAACACAACTCAGCTCCATTTCTTTGCTACTTAATCCATTATCAATGGTGACGTTGTTATGTTTGCCATCAGCAACAAGCTGGGAACCATCTGAATGCAACTGTGAGCACCATTTTCTTTTGTGAACAACATGCTGTATTTTGACTGCCTTCTCTGTTGCAGTCTTCACTATAATTTATTTTTTTTTTAATTAGAACAGTCTTCTTATTTTGGGGCTGGTATCTACAAACGAACAGCCTTTTAAAGCATTTACTTTCTAATTTACTTTTCCCCAGTAAAATAAAATAGTCTGTAATTGTCAGTGATGGTTGATATTACCTTGTTGAAGGCCATGGCTGGGGAAAATGTTAAATGGCTGAAAAAAAAACCCGCTATATAACCGTCTGTGAGAAGGAAGCTTTACTCTTGCTGCATGACAGAAGATGGAAAGGACTTTGCAGATTTTAACTCTCGACCAACGTTAGGACTTATAGTGACAGTGATATAAACCAGCAGAAATTACGTGCCAAATTTCTGTTGCTATTTTGCTAGTTTGTTTGTTTCTTTCTCAGAGATTTCTAACTCTGTGGTTTTAAAAACCAACTATCTGCACTTTAGAAATTCTCCCGTGAAACCTGCCTGCTTCACTTGCCCAAGGGGTGTTAGGTGCATGTTGTGAGCCATGAGCCAGGGGTCCTTTATCACCTTGGGGAAGCCAGGGCCCCAGCTGGCCAAGACTGTGGGTAGTCTTAACTGCTCAAGAGCTAGAAATTGCCTGTCATAGTGTGTTCAGTTACACACAGCAGAAAGCACACAGAATAAGCTGGGTGTGACCCAAGAATTCCAATGTGAGTGACATTTACCCTCTCATTTGGACCTCTCTGTAGGATACACCTTCTTTATAGCATGAAGGTTGTCAGCCCTGTAGCTATTTAATCTGCCTCCACTGTCACCTTTCACGTCCAGTGTGGCTGCATTACTTCTGCCTTAAATCCTCTCCACAAGGGTGTCAGTGATGACACAGTGTGCCTGCCCAGCAGAGGAAATTCAAGACTAGAAAAACTAAGCAATGTAAGCAGGATCAGGGGATGAGAACAGAGCCAGAAAGAGAAGAAAGAAAAAGGATATCCTCGTATTCTGTCCTGACCATTAGAACTATTTCTGTCCTTTTATTGTGAATTAGTGTAACTGAAGTGTACTATTAGATGGAGTTAGACTGAAGTGGTATGATTTCAGTACAATGTGAACAGTATTGGTGACTATTTAAATTATTTTTTAACCATGGAAAGGTAATAAAACCTGAAGTTTTCATTTATTTTCTATCTTGAAGACCAGCATGAATTATATGCCTCAGTCTGGATTACAGTAATTTAAATAGAATGACATGAGTTGTACTAACTGTCAAAGGTCTGTACTGATTTTGTGCAGGTATTGTGGCATTTGAAATTACCAGGAAAGGTAAACACATTCATAACTGAGAGACAGCTATATAGAGTAACCATTTTAAAGGAAAAAATAATCAGTAATAAAAGTAGCACTGCTCTTTCTTGATTGACAGTTTTGAGTTATCAAAATTAATTACGTAATAATGATTCCCTTCATTAAACATAAAGTTGACAAGGAAATCGTAGCACTGTCTTCAGTTTCAAAATAAATTTGCCCCCAAACTGGAGTTCAAAATTCCATGGCTGGATAATGTTTCTTATGGTTTCACTGTTGTCCTTTTCGCTTTTCAAAAGATTTGGTGAATGTTTCCCACTTCTATCCATGTGGGAAAAATGGCAGCAACAAAATTTTATATACTTTTACCTTTTTCTTTTTGAGACTACTTAATATCAACATTTTAATATTTTAAAACACCATGTGTAAAGTACAGTTCACTGCTTTTCTTTTACATGATTAATGAATGTTTATGTCAAAAGAGTCATATATTCTTTCCTCATACTGTTCACTTCAAGTGAGTTGGAGATGTATGTAATTTAAAGTAAAAATGTGTACAGGACTTTGGAAAAGTCCCTGGTTCTGGTCACAGTAATTCAGAATGATTCAGAAGATACAGTTGTTCACAACTGATTACTTGCTAGTCTAATATTTTAGCCTTAGGAATCAGAAGACGTGGTAAGAGTCAATCTAATGACATGCTGTTGGTAAATTGTGTTTCACTGGGTAAGTATATTTTTAGTCAATACTCTGTAGGAAGAACTGTGATGTTTCTATAGTTATGGTAGACTAGCAACTATATCTTTCATGGTGGAACAGCAACTATAACTTTCTTGATTAGAAAGCTCAATGAAATGTCAGACATTATGTCTGATCCTCCCCAGCCTTATACATTTTTTAGTTTTTCTGAATTATTCTGATTCAGTAGCATTTTTTCACAGACTTTAAATAAGTACAAATAACCCCACAAAGCTATTGGAAATCAGGGTCTTTTTATGCACAGACTGTTAAAAGGCAGTTTGTGAGGGGTCTCTGCAGGGAGCTCAAAATCAGTTCATCTTTCAAATTTCAGGGGAAAGACAGTACACATTGTTAAATCCAAGAAAACTGTGAGTAAGCATGGAAATATAGGCAGGAAAATTCTCATTATGGAACAATACACAGACATATGCATTTTTAAGAAACTAGTAGCAAACAAACATAAAAGTTAAAGACAGCAAAATGGAATAAAAGTAACGTTGAGTACATGTCTATTATACATTCTTTGCTGAGTATGCTATTCACACCTTAAGAAAGTTATTTCACTTTTCTTTTCTGGCCAGTGTTAGTTTATGTCACTGTTGTTTGCCTCTAGTGGGTATTACCAGGAGTAGTTAGAATTCTTAGTTCTAGCAGCAGTGCTGGTATTTGATAAGCATCCTCAGGAGATGGCATACAGTGCCAACTCTTCTGCATTCAGTCCCTGTGATGTAGTGTCCTGGTTTCAGGTTAAACCACGACATGTAGGCATAATTACACTAATTTTAAGACTAGAGGCACCTTAAGCATCATATTAGCTAATATTTCAATTTCTCTCTTCTTAGACTGGATTTAAGTATTGTAGGTGCTGTGACTTACAAATTATCTGTAGTCCTAGATTTCGGTTTTAACTCATGAATCTACCAGAAAAGTCTTTAACCTATAGGCCTTTTTATTCCTGGTTATGTATTCTAATTTCACAGGTATTAAACTTATATTTAATCTACAGCTAGCTTTATGAAATCACTGGTATGGTCATGTCCCCTCTAGAAAATTAGATTAATTCTAGATTGTGTTCACTCCATTTCTCCTTTTATTCTACCTCCTACTTCATGATGTTTCCTCTGAAACTTGTTCCAGAGAGTTTGAAATTATTCCTCATATTCAGAAGGTACAGAAGATAGGTCTTCTCTTCTGTGTTGCAATACAAACTATTTGTTATCTTGTCTATTTCCTCCATTTAAAAATATCAAAGATTAAGCACTACAGCGGGTTGAAGGATGTCCCACTGCGACATTCACAACAGAAGAAGATCCTCTAGAATTCAATAAATAAAAGACATTTTAAGTTTAAGTCAGTGAAGATGTAATCATTGGTGGTTATAGGAGTAGGCAAGGGTAGTAGAGTTTTACCAAGCCAAACTCAGTGGGTGTATGGATAACTGCGCGTATATAAGTCTCGAAGTACTGTATGATTCAGCCTGCTGTTCTTGTCACCTACTTCATATCACTCTTTTTTTTTCTCCCCAAATGCTCAGAGTTTCTGTTCAAAGAGGCTTCTTTCACCTTAGTGCTCCATCAATGCCTGCTTTCAGGCAGGGACACAAAAGCATTGACTGCTAAATTGCCTGCACCCTTCCAAGCCTCCCTGTTAGAGCAGACTTGAAGAGCTTCCTTAAGCCACAGTGCCTCTTTTCTTAACACTGTCACTCAGTATATGAGAGGGCTTGGGACAGCTGAGCCATGTGTCTCACTCCTAGCAGCAGACCCTCTGTTGTTAGTCCATCTCTAGACGTGCTGTCAGCACCATCAGAGAGGACGTTACTCATTAGCTGGTCCTGTTTCTGTACAGCTCCCACATTCTGTGCAGGGATTTCTCTCACCTAATTTTACCTTTCCAAAAGTTTCTTCTGACTTCCCTCCAAAACACGGTATCCTGTTTACCAAGGGTTTTAAAACTCTTTTTTTTTTTCCCTCTCAATGTTTTTTTTTCAAAGTTATTAAAAATAACTCCTGTAAAACATGTCCTCACATGCAACCCAGTCCCTCAGTCTGAATTCATATGACTTCTCTGGGACTATTTGCAGACCTGTCTGAACATCTTTTCATCTGGGTTTTAAGGTTTCAACATTTGATCTATACTGAGGAAAATATATCCACAGTTCTGCAGTTAAAATTCCGCAGTTTCAGTATGCCCAAGGGCTGCAAAAATCTGCTCTCTCATGTCACTAATAAAGTTTTTATCTTCCTCTCTTTTCATGTAGCTGCTTCAATTCTTTTGCAGAAATGTAAATCTCTCATATTCAAAAATTGCTTTATCTACCTATGCCTTCTCTATCTTTGCTTTCCTTTGGTCCCTTTCTGACTTTTCAGTTCATTCCTTTTCTGCTTTTAAGTCCTCTCCCACTTTCTGCTTTACATCCTTTTTAAGGTTAAGTTGTACCATAGGAAGAATCTTTCCCATTCTCTGCACCATGATGTGCAAAGTCTGCTCTTTTTTCATTGTTTGGTTGGAAACCTAGACTAAATACAAGAAAAAAGGTTGTACTTCATTCAAGCATTACAGAACCATTAACCTGAAACAAGTGCATAAGCAAAAGAAAGAAGCAAGACCATTTAAAAAGAGGGTTAATATTCATTTCCCTGAAGAATGGATACATTGACCTTTAAAGAGACTTGTTTCTAGACAGTTCTGTCAGCATTTAATCTTGTTTTCTCTTTATACCTACATAATTCCTCTTCAAAATGCAGAGTATACCCATGCTCTGCTACAGTTGCAGCACAATTTCCCACTTTATACTTTTTGTTAAAAGATCCTTTCATTTTTTCTAAAAGTTCTTTTTTAGTAAAAACTCTTTTATGTTCATTAAATGTCAGAGGAGATTCAGGAAAGAGGAAACGGAAACAGAAAAATTAAAACAAAATGCATATATATATATTGATCAGAATTCATGCTAAGATTCTGACCTCTCTACTGAATTCTTTATTGTAGGTTTTATTCTCCTTTTACTTATTCAGAAATCAAGTGTCCGCAAAAAGTGTTACTTAGCTTTCACAGTTGGTAGCTGAATTGAGAAGTGAGGTATGTTGGCCTTTTCTTTTGTTGTGTGCTCTCACCTAACCGAATATTGATTGGAAGTAGATGCTTGTTTTATGATAATCATATGAGATATAACTGCAGGTTGGCCCAGAGACTTCCTGGAAGAGTTACATCACAAGGGGATTTCATCTCTACTTCAAACATACCTTGAACAAAACATTTTTGAAAATGTCACATTTTTCTAGTCTTGCTGAAGGGACAGGTGGGAACATCACATCATCTAGTCTGACCCTCTATCTGCCACAGGTCAACAATGTTCACACAGATACTTCATAATCATATCTAAAGATTTATTTTATTTAAGCCAGATGTTCTCAAATTGCTGTAGGCAGGGGTAAAGACAGACCAAAGCACAATCAGTGTCTTAAGCTTCTTTGTGCTTTGAAAACTGCTATGGTGAGATGATCCCAGCAGGCAAATCATGTTTGACACAGCAATTCTTCCTCCTTCTCTGTTTCCTGATATCATGTCTACCGAGTCTGGCAGAAATTTTCCTTATTTATGCAAAGCCAGCAGCCAGTGTTAGCCTAGGTAAATGAGCTATGTAAGAGTCACAGTTGTTGCAGAGCCACAGTTGTTGACCCACACTACTCACTTTTCACCTTGATATAAAATATATACATATATAAAAAACCAGCAATTGGTTATTTGATTTTTGTCCACTGCTTTGTCAGGTCAATTTAAAAAAGACTGAGCTGGAAGCACCCAGACTGGAGAGAGAGATTGCCCTGGAGGCTGCTCAGGAGGGGAGGGGGCTGCAAGGTGTGATGGGCAGAGAGGCACAATGTGGAGGTGAGATCCACCAGCTCCTGCGGGATGGCCAAGGCCAAGACTGCAGAGGCTTAAGAGCCTGTGGAGAGATTAAGCCTATGTTAATATTTGTGATACCGTTCTCTGGCACTGCATTCAGCTGGCATGGAGCAGCCCCTGTCTGCCCAGTCAGACTTTCTGACCCTCCAAAACGGAGTGGCTGACTGCAGGGCATCTCTGGGGAATGGTCTTCAGCTGTGGTGGCTCTGGAGCCACACCTGGGGTTTGTTAGGGACCCTCTCAGTCACCACAGAGCACAATCAGTGACGGCTGCAGCAGTTTGGCTGTGTAAATGATTGACTCCCAGTGCCCAGGGGGGTTCCCTAGAGCTGCTTGATGTGTCAATGTAGGCTCAGTCTCAGGGAATGGAAATGACAAGGTGAAAGAAATTCTCTAGGTAGCAGTTTGCTGCCATGTGGAAGCTGCTGTGTAACTCCTCAGAAGCAAGGACGTGCACTGGAGGCTGGGAGGGTGTGAGGGACTGAAAGAGTTAATGTCTCAGACATTGTGGTGGGGCAAGTTCTGCATAAGGAGGAACTCTTCATAACCAGGAACTCTGCCCAGCTAGGACCCCCAGGTGAAAATAGTCCCATCAGCAGCAGGAGGGGGAGGGTGTGCTGGAGGGTGCACAGCTCCCGTTTCTGATAATTCTGGTCTGATCTGCTGAGCAGGGCAGCCTACCATGCAGGGAAGGGAAGTTACTCCCCAAATGACCTTCAAGTCCCAAAGGCTCACAAACTGCTCATGACACCTAATTAGCCTGATGAGTTTGAGTGTCTGCCCGAAGGAGGGGCAAGCATGACAAAAGGACACAAACTGAAGCCCCAGGTTTGCAAGCCCACGGGAACTGGGCCCCTCGGCTGACTGAACCAATGCTGGACNTCTCTCTTTCCCTTTTCCTTTTCCGTAATCCCTACACCTCATCCCTTTAGACATAAACCATTGACCAAGTCTGGGACTAAGAGTGGATCCAGCCACCCCTGGGCTCCCCTCTGTGAAGCAGTCTATAAAGCAAGGGGGTCTGCCCTGAACCTCCTGACCCAATGGGAGGGCTCCCCTTATTGTCTTCCCTGAACTGATTCCCAAATAAGCAAGACCTGTAGTATATGTTTGGTGATGTATGGTTAGCGTATGTTACATAGTTTGCTGATGTAGTTTCATGCCAATTCTTGTTGCGAGCAAATAAAAATTGAGTTTTGTGAGTTAAAGCATCCCTGGTGTCATTTCACCTTAATTCTGACCTGGGAATCAGCAAACCTGAGTCATCGTCCTGAGAAATTGGGATGTGACAGAGGGAGATGCATAAAGTTTACTAACTCTATTTTTAATTTCCATTTTATCTTCCTTATTTTGAGTTTTTGCTATTTGAAAAGTGTTCTGTTCCTCATGTAATAAAGTTTGGCTTTTTATAGTTAAAGGCATTTAGACTTTCTTTAGATGACGCAGATTCACATCAAAGCCCTGGCCAGCTAGTCCCAGCAATCTGTGTTACTTGAGAAAGACACAGAGAAAAAGACAACAGAAATGCTGCAGACCACGTGCATACAGGAGAAAATAAGCTTCTTTCCTATTCCTGCCAGAACCCAGTTGAGTCCCAAAGGGTAAGATTTAAAAGTGTTTGTCTAACAGTGGAACTTCCTATTCTTTTCCAGCAAGATATTTTGTTTTTAGAAACACAGGGCTGTAGGATGGTATTGACAATTTTTTCACTGGTGGGAGTAATTTTGGATTTAACTTCCACAGCTTTTCCTGTTTGGAAACATGTTAAGAGAAACTTAGGGAGGACTTACTTACCATGAAACAGAATGGTTTATGGCATTTAAACCAATCCCAATCCCATGTTCTATTCCTTGCACTAGAAGTGCAGCTTTACAAAGGGCCAAATTAATTCTGTTGGAGAATAGCACTTTGAAGCTTCTTTTTTAAAAAAAATAATGGGCTATGTACTTTTAATTGCGAGTGCCACAGCTTCAAGTGACTCTGAGAAACCCATATTCATGACTTAAAAAAATTGGTATATCATTGTTTTGAGTCCCCAAGACTAGCTGAAAAACAAAGTCAATAGGACTCTTTTTCCTGACAGGACAGACTTTGTGAGTGGCTAGGGATGAGAAATATCTTCTGGAGACAGAATAAAATTTTAGAGACTACAGCTTAAGGGGCATGTCAAACTCAGAGATCTGAAATTAAAAGTGTACCACATAATGTCATCTCAGGTTCACATCTTTATTAAACAGGCAACAGAGGCTGGTATACGGAGGTGTATCAATAGTCCTTCTGATCTCAGAGCAAATGGTCAAATTCCAGAGGCAGAGCAAAAAGATCACATTACATTTTCTCTCTTTAGTTTTTAAGTACTAGAAAGGCAGTGCTTTCCTTAGTTTATGAAAAATGCTGAGGTTGAAGCTTCTCTTAACTGGCTTTTGGTTTCATACCATTGCTGATAGCACAGCTACTTCTCATTATCTCTTTTAGAACTGAATATCAGTATTCTTCCACAAAACAAATAATTATCTCACTTCTGGCCAACATCATTTGCTTTTCTGCCAGCAGTAGGCAGTGTGTGCTCTAAGCCTGAACTACGCTGGTGTGTGTAACAGTTCATAGATTGCCTGTCTGCTGTGCTGACCCTTTCTGCGTCTTCAGTCTCCGAGGGCTCACTTGTCTCCACCGTCCCAACTACTTGGTCCTATCTGCCACTGCAGAGAGAACTTCAAGAGAAAAGAAAAAAATTTATTCAGGATGTTCTCTGAAAGTACCTCAGCCCTTTTCTTTATAAGGTTCAAAAGAAATACAGCAGCTGGGAAGCCTTGTAGTGTGCCTCAGGAATTGCTGCAATTCAAAGATTTCTCGGTGATGTCTGAGAGATGCAGTGCAACCACATACCCCAGCAGACCAGAAACTCTGATTTTTTTCTGCTCCTACCTCAACAGGCAAATTTTTAAACTCCAGGGCTTCACTCACTTATTTCTTCTGGCAGAAGCCAATGTAAAGATGGCACATTCTTATGTCTAGGTGTAGCTCTGCTTGGATATTTTTGTACTTTGGTAATATTAATCCTATAAGCTACATTTCTCATTTCTGTCAGTTTTACTCAGATAGCAGGAACAAGGTTTGTGTTCCTACCCACCTCACCAAACTTTCATCCACCAGGGAATAGAGAACATGCTGGGAAACAACTCACATAATAATACTATCATCTCAGTGCCAATGAAGCAATGAAAGAGAATTAAAGATTACTTTGAATTTGCTGCATGCCTGAAGGAGTAAGAAGAGAACAGGAACACCCAGTTGGACTGCTTTTGTTTACAGCAACACATTTTAATTATGATTTACAGTTGCATAGGAATTCTGATCCATTGGACAAGGAGTAGTTAGTAAAGATGAAAAGTAAGTTCCTTGTATGAAATCAAAATAAGCTTTTGAAAAATCACCATGATAAAAATGGATTTTTCAGACTCCTTAGAAAGGAACAGAAAGAATCAGGGGAATAATATAGAATACTTGTGCATGATATTTCTTTGGAACTTATACTTTTAGAGCGTCTCTTGAGCTATGTTACTTCCTTAGTGTTAACTGAGCAATAAAGATTTAAAGCAGGTGCTGGCATGGACCTTTATTATTTCTTTATAATTCTTTATTGTTTATTGATATATTATTTCCCTAACTCTAGCATCCTAAGATCTTATAGCCTTATAAATCTTCTTTCAGTCAGATTTTTATTTTCAAAGTTTAAAAATATTTTCAGGCTTGTTCCACACATGAGTTACTACTGGAAATCCTTTAAGAACTGCTTATTATGTGATTTAGTTTTACGACTGTGGAGAACAAATAACGGTTCACTATTTTTCACTGTGCTAATGCAAAATGGATTAGTAAATATTGCTGCCAAATCTTTCCAAGTGTCAGTGTGGGAACTATCCAGATGCAACTGAAGTTAATAAAAGGCTTTCTGCTAACTTGAGCAAGAAGTGGTCTGAGTCCTGACAGAGTAAAGGAATTTGGATGATTTCATACTGAGATGGACGACTCCTACTCCGGGACCTGATGTGCTAGTGTAGTGCTAACCAAGGCCTCGGTGATGCTGCAGGTTTGGGAGAAATGCTTCATCATCAAGGCTCACCACTGCAGAATGTAAGCTCTCTCACTGACCATCTGCAAGTGATGGCACTGAAAGAGGCCCTTGCATTTCTTTCTCCCTTCTGCACTACAGCTGCATGACGTCTGCTACCTGTTGCATCTTGCAGCGCTATCACAGTTTAATTTGTAGGAGAAACCTCTTTTCTATGCAGTAATTTCTACAGCTGATTAAACCATGAAATAAAAAACAAAACAAATGCCAGTGCCTGACAGAGTTGAACGCAAATAAAAATCTCACTCCTCTCAGAATGTAATTTCTATGAAGTAGGCTGTATCTCAGCCCTGTGCAACCATGCAGCCCTGTAATACGATAGTGCCGTTGCTAGCAACAGGCCACAAGCTTTGTAATGAATTTGCAAAATCTCACGACTGAGGCTTGATGGACGTGCTCCATCCAAACTTTTCTTGACCTGTTGCAGCTTTTTGTCTGACTTGTTTTAGCTGTGACAATAATTTCTGTAGCTGACCTTGTATTTATGGCTAATTTATTTTTATCATCTTTGCATGGCACAACCATAGTTTTACATAGGTAGGAGCAACTAGCAATTTTTCTACGTACAATGACATATTTATGACTCTGACATAATGATGATGTATAGAGAAATACAGGCCTGGTACAACAGCAGGGTTGTTGAATAGTGAAGCCACAGGATGCAGCACAGAGGAGGGCAGTCATGGGGTGGTAAAAGATGGAGCACACGCTTGGCACTGGAAATCCCATAGCTATAAACAGCTCACCCATAGTCAGCTAAAATAACCTGCAGAATTGGAAAAAAATGGTTTTAAATGCCACAAAGAGAACAAAGAAGTGGTATCTAGCATACGTAAAAGGCATCATATATAGAAAATTCAGGCATAATGTAGAACTGTAGATCAAACAGGAAAGAAAAAAGGCTTAAAAGTGTGATAGCAAACATAGAAATTACTCCCACAGTGTCTTAGAGTGAGGAAAAAGAAACTCTGAGGAAAAAGAAACTATCAAAATGAATATTACGTTCCTCCCAGAAAAGGACTCCAGGTGCTGGCAACTTGCCATGACACCCCACCACTGTCATCAGACTGAAATTGCCTATGTTAGGACCCAGATGAGCAGGGGAAGTGCAAGCATAAACACCAGGAAAAGGGTTAGTAGCTAAGAAATGTGTGTATAAAAATTCTAACTGTATTATTATTCTTTCTTTTTCTGTAATATTCAGATCTGGACTAATAATGACTAGATACTGGAGGTTTCCACTATACTAACAGTAAATTCTTGGCGTTATGTATATATAAAATGTGTATTTCTGCTTTGTCCATAAACAAGGTTTTGAGTGTAACGCATGCTCACATCAATAACAAAAGGCAGGGATTTCTGTAGGGTTCAGGACTTCACACTGTAGACCAATTTTATTTTACCCCAACCTCAGATTCCTGTTAAGTTATGCAGCAATGCGCTTCAGCCCAAAAGTTTGTCTCAATGTTATCTAAAACCTGGAAGAATTTTTTCTCCTGTGGCAGTACTTCTGTACCAGCTTTTAGTTGCTCCTGCCCCCGAGGCCAGTCCCAGCTCCCTTGGGAGCCAGTGGCATCTGTCTGATAGCATGGCACGCCTCAAAGCATGACTGCAGCACATTGGGCTCAAACCTTGACCCTTCATTCAGCAGAAGCCCTGTGTACTTCTGGAATGACGTAGAAGCCCCCAGGCATCTAATAGAAAACTACAGGCTGTTACCCTGTGCACATATAAATCTGAATCTCTGTTGGTGTTAGTCAGGAACAGTGATTTTCATAGGATGTTAGGAACTGCTTCTCAGAAATTAGTTTTTCTACATGACAAGTATTAGTTTGTACTTCTGTAATTTATTTTATTGCTACTTTACTAGTTTCCATCATATAATATAAATTCTGGTTTATGTTAATGATTCAGGATGTGGCTAATTTAACATTGCTGTTAACCTTAATTTTTTTGAGAAGACATCAAAAGTCTAATCTTTGAGCTACATTTCAAATCTGATTGTTTATATTAAAATTGGAGGCGCAGAGAATGACAGCACAAAACCTAGTATTTCTTTCCTCTCTTATTTCCCCAGTGGAAGGAATATGTTTTTCCACTTCAATTAGTTTTCAATCTCCCTCCTGCAATATGATCAAAATGTTTCACGCTGGCCAAATTATTAGTGACAACTGAATGACATATGAAGAGTTGTATCTAAAATGTGATTTCACAAACTGATTGAGTCCTAAACACAGAACAGACTGACTTTCAACGGACCAGTTCAAATTCATTCCTGGTATTATGGGGAAACTAATTCCACTACTTTTTAAATTACTTTTATTTTAAAGTTTTTTTTCTTCTGGCTTCTTAACACCTTCCCTAGCTGAGTTGTTCCATTGCCTATTATCATACTTGCTCTAACAAGCAGTAAGTAAGTCAGTAAAAGTTCCCATTCTCATCAGCCAACCCTGAGCAGTTTCCTAGTTAGTGAGCCCAAATCTCCAGGTCATATTGCAATATAGAATTTTATTTAATTTTCTGTACAAACTTTTTGGGTAGCTATGCTGGCAGTTCCTGCAAGAACTTGCCCAGAGTGCATGACATCGAAGAGCAGTCTTTGCGAAGATAAGGACAGTGTAGGCCAGGCAATGGAGTTGCAATCTCAAATTATTTCCTAAGTGTTAACTTTTGTATTAATTGATGCAGAATGAGCTCTTCATTTCTAGTTCTGAGACTTTTTAGCTAACAAAGATTAGTGGTTATAATACATCCTCTAATATCACAGCTCATTTTTGGGGGGGTAACGGAACATAAAATGAAGTTATAATGAAATAAAGGCAACTGTTCAGCAGAAATGTATGCATTCAGTAATTCCGGACGCACGTTTCCATGACGTGCACATAGCAAGAGTGGGTTACAGTTGCGGGCCTGCATTGAACTTGAGGCAGGGTATAGAAGAGAAATACAGCCTTGAGACAGTTGCTTACATAAGCAAATAACTGGCACTAAACCATCATTTGCTTTGTTCTGCAATACCAATATCCTAAGAGGACATGGGCTGCTACATGTAGCCTAAGAGGTTACAAAAGCTCTTTGAAAAATTTGCACAGTCTTTCTTCTCTATTATTATCATCCCTTCTAAATTGTCAAGAAAGGGGAAGTGCCACTCGCATCTAAAGCTTTGTCAGGGCCACTTCAGCATTTGTTTTGATCTTTTTACTAGTTTCGAGAGAATTATTTATCTTGCAGGAAACTTTGTATGTTTTGTCTAAAAGCATCCCTGGAGATCACTCTGAAGGCCATTCACCCTTTTCATATGCTATTTTCCGAAAAGTCCAGAGTTGCATTTGTCCTCAGCTGGTATTTGGAGCAATCTTCCTGCTTACCATGAGCTGCTCCCACAGACTCATTAAAGCACACATCAGCAGAGCATCTTCAGTATCCTCTTCATCCAAATATGCTTACTTGGATGTCCTTTGAGGCATAAGGTGGCCCTAAGTTAAAAAGCATCTGGTTTTACAAAAGTGTTTTACTGTTAGAAATATGTTTTCTCATTAATAGCTGTGATACTGGGAATGTCTTTTACTCTTATTACTCTAATCCATCACATGAGCTAACCTGTTAGCTGTTTACTACTGCCAGAGAAAGGAGATTTCAGCAGATGCTATGACTCCAATAAAACAATGTATTTTTAGAAATTCAGAGATGCCAGAGGTGAAAGAAAAAAAATTCTAAAAGCCTCATTCAGTGGATATCTTTCCTATGAAAATCTTTTAAAGCACAAATACTTCTCACCTTGCTTGTGTTACAGCAGACTATTTCATAAGTTTTATGAACAAATGTTAGTGGGTGGACTGTTTCTGTGTTGTAATTTCCTTAAGCTTCTCCACGGTGGTATGAAGTATTTGCAGTAAAGATAAGACAGCTTTTCTGGGGCTCTCTGTTTTACAGTGTGAAACACTATTTCATACTCTGTTCTTGGTGACACTAATGGGCAACTGTATCAGGATATGAGTCATCCTTTCACACCTAATACTCTGTGCTCTAACTAGAGTTAATCTTACAGACCAGCAAAGCAATAGTGAGATACTATACTATAAATTTAAAACATGATTTGAATTTTATGCTCCCTTTGATCATAGCACACAGAAGTAGAAAAGCCATTATCCCAAATAAGAAGTCAGTCATAGACTGTACCCTGACCTCGGCAACAGCAAAGTGCATGCCTGTAGAAAGTATAAGTTTGAAGACCTGTACGGAGCAGTAGTTTCTTCTGTGGAAGCTTTATCCAGACCACTGCATGGAGGCATAGACAGATTCGCTATATGCTCCATGAAATGGCCTCGGTTTTCTTTGGATCTCTTTATACATTGATCTACCAAAACATCCTAAAGCAAATAGTTCACCAAGACATATGTAGGCTATATGTAATGGTATTTCCTGCCCTTCCCTGTAAACCTGCTGTGGTACCCCTCACTTGTATTTTGAGAAACAGTGCAGAAGCATTCCCATCACCTCCTCAGCATCATCTCTTGCTTTAAAGACTCCTGTCATTTCAAGCTTGAGTTGTGGTGGTTTTTACCAGGTTGAAGAGTTCTTAACAAAAATAGTCTCCGTAGAAGTTGAGAAGTCATTTTCTTGCTGTCCTTCTGCACAGCCTTCCTACTTTGCCATAGCCTCATTCAGTTAGGGAATATGAAGACCATTCACTTGGCACTTACAATGGCACAATGATGTTTTAAGTTTGCTCTCTAGTCCCTTTCTAATAATTCATATTACTCTGTTTGCTGGGCGTTTTAGCAATAATTGAGGGCTCTCTTGACATTCTCACAGAACTATCTGCCCTGACCAGCAGTTTTCCTTCCTTGGTTGAACAGTTATTTTACTCTCATTATTGTTTCTGTTTAGTTAGGACTGCGTTTTCCCGTTTACAGTATTTCCTAGTGGACTACACAGATTTTTTATCATTTTATTGTCTGCTCACTCAGCATAGTCTTCACCCCTTCAAAGACAGATTCAGTTGTAATATTTTTAAATACTAACAGTAAATTATGTTCTCTCCTATCTACATTCTTTTAGATCAGTTATGTGTTCAGTTATCAGACACTGAAAGGCATAGATCTCTGAAATTCTTCTGGCAACCTGTCTTTATTGATAAAATTGACTTTTTGTTCTTCCTTTCCCATCCTTTCACGAATTATGAGTCTACAAAAATGATGTTCCCTTTCTTCAATAGCATCTTGATTTGTTCAGTAATCTCTTACAAGGGAAGCTGCCAAAAGCATTTTTAGAACTCTAAATATTATTTATTGCTGAAACATCTGTATCTACAAGAAAGGTGACAGTTACTGCCATATGCTGTTTTCCTTCCTCAGATAAGGACTCCCCTTGGCTACATATCAATACTGTCAATATTCTTAGTTTGATAATTACTCTTCTAGCATTCCACTAGAAATCAGTTCAGGAAAGGCTTTCAGCCTGTATTGTAAAGGAGAAAAAAATGCAAAAATCACAATGAGTTCTTGTGAAGTGACAGCTTTTGAATTAAGTAATATGTGTGATGAAGATAGGAGGTTCTCTATATTCATGAGGCAGATCATTTATACATTCAGAGTGAATCCAATGTGATCATGAAGATCAACTTTAATAATTCTTATGGATGTGGTGGTATTTCCAAGAGTTCAGTCAAGAGCTGAGCCTCTCATTGTTTTCCTTTACGGTATATGAATGAGAAAGGGGAAGGTTTTTTAGTTGTGTTCATTATTGTAAGTGATGCAGCTGTGTGATCCAGACATTTTTCCATCTGCTTTATTCTTGAGTAACCAATGAAACATGAAAAATGAATTTACTGTGGTAAAACTGGATTCCTCTTCAATACAAAATTTCTGCCCATTTTATTCTTTATTATGCACTGTAAATGGCAGCAGCACTTGTTGCATGGAAATCTAATTATTTTTGCACAGAGCACTTTATTTAGCCCAGTATGTCATAGACATGAGAGTAACTCAAGGACACAGTAAATAAGAAAAAAAAAATTGACTGGGATAAAAACAGCCAGAGCAAGCATTTTAATTCAGTGGAGGCCAGTTGAGTTGGTAGGACATGGATTATACTAATAGTATTATTTTTCTTCTTTTTTGAAGAAAAATGTAACTAGGATGCTAAAAGCTTTACATTTCCCTTCAGTACAACAAACAGATGATTGCAGGTGGTCCAGAGCTGCTAAAGACCTGGAGCTTAGAATTTTTAGAAGTACAGCCCTGTGGATATCTATGCCAGAGAGCAAACCTACTTCATGCAGCTAATTGCTGGAAGTCATTTCCTTGCAAAATAGAGGAAGAATCTTCAGATAAGAGAGGGAGATTTAGGCTTGGGATATAATATAGATACAAATGGAGGATTAGACACAGGGGAAGACTATCTAGAAGTAAACTGCAGTGTACACCAGTAAGCTTTTAACATAGTTCACTTAGTTGCATACTATACAGTTGGAAATGAAGAGAACATTTCCAAGTCCCATTCTGCAATCTATTTGCTTGTATTTCATTTTCTGAAAAGCTGTGGTACCCACTTATTATTCTTAGAAGTGCGGTATGGTGCATGGTTTTTTTACTGGCCTTGAGTTAGAGGAAAGTGTATGGGCAGATTTTAAAGGTGTCTGTTCTGTGTGTGTACATATACACATACACACACAGACATAGACACACATGCACGCATCGATGGTACCATGGAAGATTATTTTTTTGTTTGCCCAACTGAAAACTGAACGCCTTCCTCTCTTAACCCTTCTCAACTGATTTCTTTCAAGGTTTCCTCTGACGAACAGAATTCTGTAAGAACAAGATCAAACACAGTATGGTGGATCAAAGACTGTGCTGGTGAATATTCAACTTTCTTCAAGATAATGAAAAGTTCATTTCTAACCCATATATCCTTCTAGACACTTAAGTGAGGCCTTCTCTAAAGGCAAATACTGCCTTGTTTTCTCTTCTACTGCCTCTTACACTGACAGCAAATGGGAAAGGATCTAACATGATATGATACTAAACCATTTTGGAAACCCTTTGAGAAATATGTTTCAGTAATAAGTCTTACCCTATTCAGCCAGAGCTTCACATAAAATGATAAATAGGCAGGCCTTCCACACCCACCTACCAAAGACATTAGAGAGAAGCCTGTTTTATTTTCTCCCTCTGATTAGGTGTACAAATCATTATGATTTAAATAGATTTCTTAGGAAAGGAAAAGTTTCTTCAGCTCCACAGAACCATGCAGCTGCTCTTTGGTCCTCACTGCCCAGAACCTTGCCTCAGAGGGAAATCAAATCAGAGATGCTAAGGAGTAAGTAGATTACCACGCTGACTTTATGATGTTTACTGGAGATTATAAAAAGATTATATAAGGCATGCCCTCATTTTCTTCAATTTCATCTTGACCCAGTAAATTATCCTTGTCTCTAAATTGGAGAGACATGGACTTGACAGATGGACCACTCAGTGGATAAGGAATTGGCTGGATGGTTGCACTCAAAGAGTTGTGGTGAATGGCTCGATGTCCCAGTGGAAAGC
Source organism: Pandion haliaetus (assembly GCA_013401275.1). Lineage (NCBI taxonomy): Eukaryota > Metazoa > Chordata > Aves > Accipitriformes > Pandionidae > Pandion > Pandion haliaetus. The sequence continues at coordinate 33,417 of VYZV01035344.1, read as the reverse complement.
AATGACGAGTGGCGTTCCTCAGGGGTTGGTATTGGGACTGATGCTGTTTGACATCTTTGTCAGTGACATGGAGAGTGGGATTGAGTGCAGCTTCAGCAAGTTTGCCAACAACACCAGGCTGTGCCTGGTAAAGGGATGCCATCCAGCAGGACCTTGACATGCTTGAGCAGTAGGCCCATGCTAACCTCAAGTTCAACAAGGCCAAGTGCAAGGTCCTGCACATGGGTCAGGGCAATCCCAAGCACAATCACACACAGGGTGGAGATTGCATTGAGAGTAGCCAAGCCTGAGGAGAAGGACTTGGGTGTGTTGGTTGACAAGAAGCTCAACGTGACCCAGCAATGTGTGCCTGCAGCCCAGAAAGCCAGCCATATCCTGGGCTGCATCAAAAGAAGTGTGGCTAGCAGGTTCAGGAAGGTGATTGTCCCCCTCTACTCTGCTCTCATGAGACCCCACGTGGAGTACTGCATCCAGCTCTGGGGCCCCCAACAAAAGAAGGACATGGACCTGTTGGAGCAAAACCAGAGGAGGGCCATGAACATAATCGGAGGGCTGAAGCACCTCTCCTATGAAGACAGGCTGAGAGGGTTGGGGTTGTTCAGCCTGGAGAAGAGAAGGCTCCAGGGAGACCTTACAGACCTCAATATATGCTTCTACAGACCCTTTATAGCCAACGCAGTACTACCTTTACTACCTGCTGGTAGCTGATTGTTGGTTATGTCTGGAGAAGAGAAGGCTCTGGGAGGCCTTTTAACAGCCTTCCATTACCTAAAGGGAGCCTACAAGAAAGCTGGAGAGGGACTTTTTACCAGGGCATGTAGCGATAGGATGAGGGGTGATGGGTTTAAATTGAAATAAGGCAGATTTAGATTAGGTATAAGGAAGAAAATCTTCAGTGTGAGAGTGGTGAGGCACTGGAACATGTTTCCCAGAGAGGCTGTGGATGCCCCATCCCTGGAGGTGTTCAAGGCCAGGTTGGATGGGGCTTTGAGCAACCTGGTCTAGTGGAAGGTGTCCCTGCCCATGGCAGCAGGGTTGGAACCAGATGATCTTTAAGGTCCCTTCAAACCTAAAACCATTCTATGATTATAAGATTCTATGATTCTATGTTTTTATGTGCAGTTGCCTTGGATTCTTACCATAGAAAGCTATTTTTGAATGGACATTTTTATTTTATACTTCACACAGACATCTTCGTTTCAGAATAAGAAATGCTATTATAAAATTACACTGTTACTTACAAAGAAAAAAAGCAGTTAGTATTTCACTCCAATTCCCTGTGTAATCATCATTTTTAGTGTAGCATTAAATTCGTTATTCTTTGGAAAGTGTTCTCTGAATGCTTATGCTAATTTATTGGATATAACTTCTATCTATTTACCATAAAAATGATTCTAAGTCAAAACCAAATTAAATGAAAGAGGAATTATGTCCAAAAGAAATTTTTCAGGCAATTTCAAAGCATTGTTTCAATTTTTGCTTTTAAAGATTTCCATTACAATTAAATATGAATAAAGTGTAATTAGTTTACATTTAAATAAAATATCTTGTCTTGAAATACAAGACAGGATTGTTGTTAGGAATATGAAGCCTTCTAAAAATATTGATGTGAAAAGTATGCTGAAATTACTTTTTTTCTCATTACAAGTCCTGGTTTTCACAAAGTGATATTTTCTGATGAAATAAATATTTTCCCCTGAAAAGTTCCTGCCAGGTCTAATGTCTTCTGAAATTACTTCTGCTGTATAAATCTGTGGTCCAACTTCAATTAAATTACCTTTTTATTGTCTCCCACAAACCAGGAGACAGATGATATTATCATTGTCTCTGTGGAGACAAGTTTCAGACATTGCAATGATTTTATTAAAAAATAGTAATTAATTTCTATATAAATTTTTCCAAGATACAGTTACATAATTATTAGTCTAAGCTATAAACTAGAAAGAGATATATAAAAAGTCATTTAAATATCAAAATACTTACTTCTGTTTTCTTCATGAGTTTGTGGAGACAGTTGACATAATGAGACATAAGAGACCCCTGCACCTCTGAAGAGCAAACTAAAAATAGTCATCTCTCCTTCAGGCACCAGATGTTAGCCAGGCTGATTGATGGGGCTAATGTGGGCTATTAAGATTGTCTCGTATATGCTTTCTGCTAAGGAATGGTTCCAGATGTGCTTAAAAAGCAGCTACAAACAGCTTTCAGCTATGTACTAACTTCTCAAGTCTGTTATCAGCAGGTATTATCCTTATGTAGCATTCACACATTCTCCTTCTCCCCCAAAACTTCTTTTGAAGATTGATTTTGCTCCTCTCTCTAGTCTTGGTTTTAATAACTCTGCTGGAGTCATATAGCTCCCACCTTCATTTCTTATTTAACAGAAAGGGAAGCAAATTCTGGCAAGAGCAGTGCAGGTCTATATTATTATCATGTGGTTACCAAGCTGCAAGAAAATGTAGAAGCTGAATAAAAAGAAACCTGTCTGATGGCTGAATTCAGGTAGGTTGGCATCTCCGATGTGCCCAGTGACCTGCAGAGGTGCTGGGAGGGGTCAGCAGGTGCCCCTGTTGGCAGAAGTTTGGGGCTTGATGAAGAAGAGTCCCAGATTTCCTTTCTTGCAGCAAAATGTCTGGCTCTTTCCCTTGAGCAACCAGCCATGGGAGACATGATGGTCCTCCACCACCTTCACATCAGAGTCTGATTCTTTTACCCGATATACTGACAGTTTTCCTAGTTTTATCCAAAATCCACGCTACGTTGGAGACCTCAGCCCCAGGAGTGATGCAACAATGACTGAGCAATCATTCTCATTCTGTAATAAACTTATGGGAGATGGGAGTAACAGAACACGTTAAGGGCCCTCTACATTCTTTACATCTTGGGATTACTACAGTTTAGGGCACTTTTGCTTAATGACTGGTGACAGCATTATAGTCAGCTCAGGACTTTTTTCATATCACAGTGGTGGCTCTGTGATGAGTAATGTAAAGATATTGAGCAGAACATTTAGGAAATGTCAACAGTTATTTTTTCAGGCCTTCTCCGGAGTATTGTAGCTTTCTTGGCTACTTAAAACATATGGTCTTATTTCAGACTGGACTGAATGCTGCTCTAAATACAGTTGTGCTGCACTGGAAGAACTTCCTTCAACTAAATATTGATCATATATATTGCCATTATGGCATTTAACTATGAAAGAATATGTGGTCTGAAAAACTAACTCAGCGGGGGGGGGAGGAGGATATAAATCTGTCTTTGCCAGCCCTCTGAAGAGAAGTAAATTAAGTCCATAAACTAAGATACTTTGCTCTCTGCACACTCCTTTCTTTAGCTGTGGATGAAATGTAGCTGATTTAGAAATGGTATAAGAAATGCTGCATAAGCCATGTCTTCAAAAGACAGCTGAGCTGATGATCTTGATGAGGAGATGGCAGGGGCTATGCACAGACATGGCAGAGTGGACACAAGCTGCGACATCTGTCAGTCAGCAAATTGCACCTTGTTGTGGGACTATTTCATCACACAAATGTAAGAAGACCGTCAGTGACTCCAGAAAACCATCACCATGAAGCCGTGTGAAGTGGCTTGCTCTGCTGCCCACGCACCCAGATGCTGAAGGCCTTGCTTGTCTAAATACAGGTTATTACTACACTCCAAAAGAAGTCCTCATATGTTACTAGTGCCTTGGATTTAGTGGGGGTAAAGAAACTGCTGGTGCTGTGGGGTGATAGCAATTTGGTTAGCAGCTACTATCTGGTCCAGAAATTCTAGTTCAGTATGAATGAATGAGATTCCAGCACTCCAGGGGCTGTCTCACTAGTGCACATCTCCAGGATCCTCCTACCCTGGGCTGCTGTACATATTTATTTTAGCCAAAAGCATTTCTGTTGATGATCTGCACACCTTGATGCAGATTCATGTGCACTAGCACGGATAATTGCCAGGCTGGGTGCTCAGTAAATCTACCATCTGAATGTCTGGACAGAAGGAGCTCTATTTTGTTGGGGTAGTATGAATAGCTATAAGATTTCAGTGTTCACTGCTGGTTTAAAATGTTTTAATACACTTTACTGCTTTGGTTAATGAGCCTGAGCCTTAACATTGCAACATCTGATAGAAGAAAGTTTAATTACTTATGGAACAGCTGTAAGATGGTGCTTAAATATGCATTTAATCAGATGCAAATAGCATTGCTTGGAACCCGCTTGAATGTTCATGTGTCCCTTGTCATTCATATCATCAGGACATGTAAAAATGAGGAAAAACTTCTGCTGAAGAGGAATGTACTACTGAGTGATTGTTTCCAAACCCAAGGCATAAAAATGAAAAGTGCACTATCGATCCCTAGAGCTTAGTCTAAAAACCCCTTGTGACTTCTCTGAGTTTTTATCAAAATAAGTAGGGTAGCACGAACAGAATCTGAAAATTATCCCCAAATTTTGAAATGGAGGAGACAAAGGGATATCTGTTAATGAAAGAAAGTGTCCTGGTTTCAGCTGGGATAGAGTTAATTGTCTTCCTAGTAGCTGGTACAGTGCTGTGTTTTTGAGCTAGGTGTGAGAAGAATGCTGATAACACACTGATGTTTTCAGTTGTTGCTAAGTCGTGTTTAGTCTAAAGTCAAGGATTTTTCAGCTTCTCATGCCCAGCCAGCAAGAAGGCTGGAGGGGCACAAGCAGTTGGGAGGGGACACAGCCAGGGCAGCTGACCCAAACTGGCCTAAGGGGTATTCCATACCATGTGATGTCACATCTAGTATATAAACTGGGGGAGTGGGGGTGGGGGTGGGGATCGTCGCTTGGGGACGAACTGGGCATCCATCGGTGGGTGGTTAGCAATTGCATTGTGCATCACTTGTATATTCTAATCCTTTTATTATTACTGTTGTCATTTTATTAGTGTTGTCATTATCATTATTAGTTTCTTCTTTTCTGTTGTATTAAACCGTTCTTACCTTAACCCACGAGTTTCACTTCTTTTCCCGATTTTTTCCCTCATGCCACTGGGTGGAGGGGAAGTGAGTGAGTGGCTGCATGGTGCTTAGTTGCTGGCTGGGGTTAAACCACGACAGTCTATTTCGCCGTGTTTCCCTCTCATGGAAATAAGGGCTTAGGAAGAGAGAATGGGATAGCACATACCTGGGTGCCATCACAGCATAGAAATAAAGTCCATAATAATGCAGGAACGGGAGGTTTGTACTATGTGGAAGCTGACCAGCCTCATAATCCTTGTCACAGAAGCTACATAACCACGTAGTCAAATGGAGCTGATGAGGAATTGTTAATACCAAAACCAAATCAACATTAGACATGGAGCAACCAATACTTAAACATCCAGGGTAATGTGAGCCCTGGTGACTAACACAATGCTCTGGCTATTTCTAATCACAATCACTGTAAGTGTCTTGTTTACCATGAGATTCAAATGAAGTCTCATAAACAGTGTTTCAAGGAAATTTTGAATCTGATGGTGAAATGTCAATAAGCCAAAAAGCTAATTTTTCACTTAGTATAAAGTAATGGTATATAACAAATGCTATTGCAGCTAAGGTTCAGACAATTAACATGCCAGTTAATTAAAAAGATGAAATATTATTGGAGGGGGGGAAAATTGCTAAGCACCAGTTTCAGGTTACCTTTAAAAGCATCATATTTGTAACAGATGCTGGTTGCCAAATCTCCTTAGAAAAGCACAAAAATTGTTGTACACATCAAATGGCCCTTTACACAGTGTACTCTCCAGCTTATAGAAAACATCACTGTGAAAATTTCTCAGTTGAGAATTTTCATTTGTTTCATCAGTGAAAGTTGATGCTTATGCCCCATTTAAAAAAAACAAATCTAGCACTTGAATGTAAGACTTAGACATGGTAAACAAAAATATTCTTTCTTTTTTGGTTGCTGTAACAATCAGCCCTAAAACTGATGGAAAAATGCAGAGGAGGGCAGAGGAGAGAAGAGATTATTTAGAAAAAGTATTTTACACCAGAAGGTTATCATTTATATTATTATCCCACAGACCTGACAGTGATCCAACAGGTGTGGATTGGTATGAGGCATATATCCTTCTCATGATGTATGATTTACAAAATATACTGGCAGTCTTAGAAATGAAATACTTGCACAGACCTTCTGCTCAAGCTGCACAGGAAGGAAAAATTAAAGAATAACAGAAAAGTGGCAATTTGGAGATCTCCAAAGGAGGTATTGTACTCCTTCCTCCACATTATTTTTCCAGGAGCCCAACTGCACAAAACGGAGTAGGATTAAAAGCAGAGTCCTCAAATGCTAGTTATAAATCAAAGCGTCCTGGATAAATGAGTGGAGGGGGATGTGGGGATGACTGACAAAGCAGTGAGGGGTAACACAAGACAAGAGGAAGAAGGACAAAACAGCACAGAAAGGATGTGGCTAGAAAGCATCAGCAAAGGTGAGAGCCCAGCGTGCGGGAGGAGCAGCTCCCAGGGCCGGTGCCGCAGCTCCGGGTGGGAACCGCACCGCTGCTGAACAGGACTCCTGCTAATGCAGTGACAAACTATTTCATTAATGCAGAAAACAGTTGGACTGTTGTGAGAATCATTATGGACAAGTAGACTTGAGAAGCATCATAGTCTGCTTCTATGAATTTCTAAAGTTTAGATTTAATATAGTTAAAGATTGGATATTTATTTCTCCATTTCTGCAGAGACAGACTGGGAGACATCCTCTTCTCTGTACAAGATTGTGTCATTTTCCAGGGCACGGGAACCAGAACACAGCACCGCCAGCTCCTGTTCACAGACAAACGATGTGCTGCTCTCACAGCAAAGAAAATGATGTTTCTGCACACCAGCACCATGGGCTCTCGTTCCCAGGGATGAAGTACAGTGAAATTGCCCACTCAGCCACAGCCTTTACTGGGATGGAGGCAATCTTCATCTTGATTCTATACTTTTATATTTGTCTGCTTACCTTCCAGCACCCTTCCCCACAGAAAAAGCATATTCCCACTCAAAAAGAGATTTTGATAACTCAGGACAAACTGTAGCACACTCAGCAGGAGCTGAGACCAGTTAAACATAAGAAGTCACTTTATCAGGCTGTATATCATTTGTGAAATGCATTAATGCTGATCACCACCCTTCATCATTTCTGTATCTGGCAGGAGAATGGTGGAGTAACTAATTTTAAAACAATTAGCTGATAAGTGGTTTGGGGTGATTAATCATAAAGAATAGGCCTGGTAAATAGGAACAAGGCTAATGAGTTTCTACAGTCATCTTGCTGTTTCAGTCTGGGTTTTTTTTGAGCACCCAATGCAGTGGAACAAGAGGCAAGGATGGTAGCCTTGTTTAGAGTTATGGCTATTAGACTCCATTTTTGAGGAGTTCTCAATTGCCTTATGATTTTGGCATACTTGTGAACCGAACTTTAAAACTTTGGGTTCCAATTTTTCATTTGCTGTTTTCCATACTTTTACTTTTTCCAACTAAATTCCAGACATTTTCAAGACAAGAAAAATATAGCCTATTTCTCCACATTAAAAAATAACACCTCCTTACTAGTACTTTGGCAGAAGAACTGAATTTCAGAATTTGTCAGGTGCATGCTTTGTACCAGGAATAGGCCTTTTGCCATTCTTGCTTAAAAAAAAAAAAAAGAAAAAACACCCATATCTGGACAAATTATATATCTTTGGGAAAAAAAATATTTCTTTTCACAGTGAGTCAGTGAAGGGACAGTAAGCCTGGACAAAGAGTTTGTATTAGACAAGAAAGATGTCCTTCCAGCCCTTAGCTCTCAGTCTTTCTATCTGAGGTCCTGAAATGTGAACACATATATGTAAAGGTGCATAAAATAATTAATGGAATGACTATATTCTGTGTCTTTCAATGGATTAGGGGCCATCAAATTAAGCGAGTAGGAGCCAGGTTTGAAATAAACAACAGGATTTTAATAAAGCACCATATTCTAAAATTTCATTTATAGGTAGAAAAGTACAAAAAGTAACATCTTTTTTTCTTCCTTTGCTTTGTTTCCTAGATCAGTGAAAGAGAAACAAGTAGACACTACTTTATAGTGTGGTGGTTATTTCAGAAAAAGGACTGAAGAAAATTCCCTCTTCAGTCTTTTACAAATCACCTCTTCAGACCTGGCATCGCAAAATTATTTGTTCAATAAATCCATAAAACAGATGTTTGTAAGAGACTGCAGGAGATAAAGGCATCTATTCCCTAGCTCCCAAACAAGATCAACTTCGAAGATCTCCTGTAGAAGCTAAATAATTATAAATCCCATAACAACACTATATATACCTCACTCACCTTTTCTACTGCAAAATACAGACCCATCTCCAAACAAATTATTTAGGTAACTAAACAGGATATTTATGGAAACTTCTCTGAACTGCATTTGGCTAGTCATTGCTCTTTAAATACAATTGCACTTTCAGATGGCCTAACTTATGCTTCAGTCACACCAAAAAATGCTGTCAGCAAGCTTTCATTGTGATAATCTTACATGCTAAATGTTTGGAGGTACACAGAAATTTACGCTTAAAAGATAACTGAAATGTTGACCACATATTCTAATGAAGGTTTTGATTCAAATGAGTATTAAACAAAACCCAGCCACTCAATATTTGATCTGTGAGAGCTTAGAAAACTTGGAGTTTGGGGAACCAACACTGCTAAATTTGAACATTTAAAACTGTAAGAAGCTGCTTAAAGGTGAAAATGATGACTGGAGCTTATAATAAAACAGATGAGTGGGAATTGTCTCATCTATGAAAGGATGTTTTTGCCCTTTGGATCTGACAGAACAATCACTGCAAAGCTGTTGATTTTATAATTGCAAGGATGAGAGGAAAACTCTCATAAAATGATATAGAATGCTATAAATTATATGGATTATTACATTTCCTATCAGTTCAGCCACAGCAGAACTCAGTTAAGAATGACAATTATTTACTCTGAGTTATAAAAGAAGTCAATTATATGGGCAGTCTTGGCTTGAAGAATAGGATAAGGAGGCAACTCCCTAAGGCAAGCAGGCTGGGGACAATGACCTGCACACCGGCCAGTGCTTGAAGACATGACACGGGCTCTTCCAGACTGAACTATCACACTCAGTTCTTACCATCTTTGCTCATTACTGTGGTTGTTGCAGCTGAGCTAAGGGTTGAGCTGTGTAGGAGCTACTCTATGGAGGGGAAAGAAGTGGCCCCTCTCTGCAGAGGTCAATGGGTTCACTTGCATTACCGTGCTTTAGCTCACTTCATGAAGTGGGTCATGGAGTGCATGAACTGCTTTTCTTTTGGGTGAGACTAAATGGTAAGATGTGCTCCAGGAGCACAATTAATGCTCACCAACTGCTAATGGAGACACAGTCCATGGGATCTGACTAGAATCCAAATAGGGGATGAAAGTCCAAATATAGACTGAACAAAGATCCAACATAAATACAGAGTTGTGACTCGGTTCTCAGCACCAACAGTTTTCCTCGACACTGTCCCTTGCACTACACTACTTGCCAATGCAGACATAGCCAGAGACCAAAAAATGTCAGACTTGGAGTTGCCTCAGGTCTCTGAAGTTGCTGTTTGGTTTCCCCACTAGCCATCCTTTCAAACTTTTTTTTGGTGATTAATAACGAGCTTTCTCCTCACAGTCATTACTTTCTGATAGGAGAAATGTGGAGGCCAGTGGTCATTTAATTTGATTCATATACCTAAGACCTCTATTTTGAAACCTGAAAGAAACAGCTTTATTTCTGCATACTATACCAAAGACAGGAAGTTCTGGCTTGGGTGAAAGACAAAAGGATTGGTACCTTGCTTTTGGTCCTTGGTTAGATATGACAAAGGTGTGATATCCTAACCATGGCACTTTCTCTTGTTCTTGTGATTTTTCAATGAAAAAAAAAAAAAGCTTCAGGTGACAAAAGGATTCGTTTCAAAGGGCTCTTTGTTGGCCATGATGTACATCTTTTAAAGTGAATGGATGATTCATCTTACTGGGGATCCAAAGACTGCTGGAACACCAGGCTTATTTTACCTCCACAANTTTTTGGGGTTTTTTTTTTTTTTTATGTTGACGTGCTGCACATCATCAGGCTTCCTGTAGGTACAAGAAAGGACTCATTTAAAGCATAACAACTGTGGAACCCTGAAAAAATAAACTTGTGATTGTCTCTTCTTTGAGGCACCTTCCTGTGGAAGATTAGAGTTGATTGAATGACTTTGTAAACCATCACCTTTCACTACAGTTAAAGTTAAATCTAGCTTTCTGAAGGAGATCTGCTCCCTGGATTAAGAAACACAGTACATAATCCCAGTGAGAGTGTACACTCAGTTTTCTTAACTGAATTCAAATGTGTAACTCTTGCACCACTCCATGATGCTCTTTCCTTTGCTGTGTTAAGGAACAGTCATACATAACCATCTGCCTGCCAGTAAAGCAATTGTCAAAAGATGGGCAGGGCCATTCACTCAAGGAGCTTGTTCACGTGCATAATGAAGCAGAAATGGTACCTCTGGCTGTGGACTGCTCTCAGGGCTAAGGCATCCACTGAACAGATTTACTACTTCAGTCAAGACAGCATCTCCACAGTCAAGCACCTCTCAGCTGTTACAGACCAGGACAGCATAGGGAGGAAAAAAATACCAAAGCACAATAGTATAATTAAGGCCTTCAATATTGCACCATCCAGTTGTTGAACAGCCTCAGGCAACATGAAAAGGCCAAAGAATAAGCCAAACACAGATATTTCCAATGCTACCTCCTGCACAGGATAGCCATTTTTTTTTTTTTTTGAGGCCAGTTGCAGCCTCAAAAGTGACAAGTCCTCCACAGATCTGTAAGTTGGCCTGAAATCAACTCTCAACTCTTCATAGTGACTTCTATCTGTAAACCACCAGTACCCATTCCTGCTTAATACACACCAACAGCTCTACCCGTTAGAGCTTTTACTTTTTATCTGTTTTCACCACTTCTGCAATTGCCTTCATAGCAAATAAAATCTTGTGCTTTCATCCTGCTCAACGCAGCTTGAACACTTCCATTTCTGTAGCAACTGGCATTTTCCTCTAGCCTCTGAAAAGTCTCTATTTTAAACCAGCAATAAACAGAACTCAGGTTTTGTAGCATCTTTTCACAGTGGCAAAAAAGTCCAACTGTGACAATCGACATACTGATTTGCCTCACTTTTGGTGTCTCTAGCTGGGCTGCTGCCTTGCGCAGGCTTTGCTTGCTTTGTCCTGTATTTGGAAAAGAGAAGTTTTATAAAAGTTATCTTCACTGATTGCCCAGGGTCCTTTCTTTATATGGGGAATATTGTATTTCTTTCACTCCTCCCTCTGGTCTTTCTGTTACCTGCTTAGATCTCTTTGTTTGTTACTCTTTTCAGCTTTTAAGAAAAATCTTCAAAAAAGGCTAAAATTAAGTATCTGCACTGACTTCCATTGGAAGTATCTGTCCTTACATTGGAGTGGGTTTCTCAGTCCCTCAAAGAACAACTGTGTCTATCGCAATTAACAGTGACAAGCTAATAAATCTTAGCTGAGCTTTTTTTTCTTTTTCTTTCATACATATTTCATATAGGTAGTACAAAATATCTATGAAAGTTTACCTCAGAAGTACTTCATTGCCAGGCTTCAAAATCACTAGGAAGCTTTAATGCTTCACAGAATGCATGATAATTTTTACTATCAGTAGTTTTTGTTTCTTTATTTTTTTTTATAATTGCTCAATAACTTAGGATGAGACTTTGCATACTTACAATATCAGAATAGCATCTGACTTTAGAAGAGCTCAAATTAAATGAATGGCAAAACTTGAAAAATAAAAGGGTTTGAGATGGCCTGCAATTAGCATAACTTTCCATGCTATGTCAATCTAATCCTGAACTCAAGTACATTTTGGAGGATTTGATATTTTACTTCTTCTACCTCTTTTTTTTTAAAAGAACACATTTTCAAAATTCAATTTAAAAATATTGAATGCAAATCTATGTTCATAAACTTGTTTTATTAGAAAAGAATAGCTAATCTGTTTAAAGAAAAAAGAAGTTGCCCAGGAAATTTATATACCATACAACACAACCTAGTAATACTGTGCCAGCAAAATGAAATAGATATTTCCTGAGTAAAATAAAGGTAAGAAGTTTTCTAAATGTTTTCTAAACAATTTATGGTGAATATTTTAAAAGCTAGTACTGTGGTGATCCTGATCGGGAGACCATCAAATATCGAGGAGTTAGTGATGAGCAAAAAGGTTAATCTGAGTACACCCAGTCCTGCGCCGTGCTGTGCTGCACATCCAGCCTGGCCTTCGTGCGTGGGTTGGGCTGCACAAATCCCTTGGCTGCACGATCATGTCAGCTGGCTTTTTGCAACTGGGGAGCCTACAGGCTGCTCCCACTGGGTACCAGCGATTGCAGCGCCTTCCTGTTCTTGCCTTTATCCAAAAGCGCAGCAAGTTCGTCTGTGAGCATCCTTTCTGTTTGACAGTAGAAATGATGAGCAGAATTGTTCTCGTGTAAGAAAATCCCATAGTAACTTGAATGACCAAAATGGGGTCACTCTTCCCATGGTCGGGGTTTGCACAGTGTGCTGCGTGCGGCTCAGAGGCCTGTTCAAAGCTGCACAACTCAGGGTTCCCAGCATCTAAAGGGATTAAGATTATCTGCACCTTTCTTTCTTTACAGTGTTAGCTCTAATAAGTAGCATTTTAAAGGATACTTTACAGAGCCTGAGTGACTTTCTTACTGGGATCATAACAGACCAGTATCTCCTAGTGCAAAACAAGTACTTAGTTAAAATGACTATTTGAAAACAGCAGGACTATCTAGACTGCAAATGGAAATCAGCTTTTCTCATAACAGCCTAATTTCTATTTTCCTCTTCTGTGTTTACTGAAATTGCAAGCGCCACTACTTGAGTAAAGGGTTGATGCTCAGCGTGTGTGCAGCTATTGCTGAACTTCTGATTGGCTCTGAAATATATTTCCCTTTTCTCTCCCCAGAAGCACTTTCAAGAGGCATTGAGAAAAATTGGCTTAGACAACCTACTCACTCCAGTTTTAAGAACCATTTTTGATGCAGTCAAATACATGCAAATGACTTATAAAAATATTCTTTCTGAATCTTCAACATTCCAGACATTTAGTCCAAAATGCCTCTATAGCAATTACGTATAGCCATTATGGGATGTAATTCCGTCCTTAGGGCCTCTCAGTGCTAGCCCTAGAGCTCAAATTGGTAATATCAACAGCAAAATTCTTCAGCTACTTGATTAAGTGACCATACGACAAGCAAGGGTTTGGACTTGTATTGTTTTTTTCTTTGGCTGTTGCCTATATGCATATTCATTAGTAGAACTATGCAACCAATTGCATGTTTGCTACAGAGAAAATATACCCTGCCTGTTACTGCAGAGTCTCTAATATGCTACAAATTCAGACACCAACTTGCATTTCAGTCACTTATTCATGTATCAATACCTCCAAAGCCAATGGCTTAATTTTCTCTTTTTCATTCATTTCTGGTGAATATGGCACCAATATATGGCAGTACTGTGACTGTCCAAACTGAGACTGTGTAGCATTGGTCTGTACTGGGTTTGAATCAATGGAAACTTGCCAGTAATCTTTTTTGCTTTCCCTGAGAGACTCTCACTTATTGTAGTCACAGATATCACAGAGTTGCCGAGATGGGAGGGACACTTGGAGATCACTCAGTCCAACTCCTTGCACACTACAGTCACCTACAGCAGCTTGCTAACAACTGTGTTCAGTTGGGCATTAAATATCTCCAGTGGTGGAGGCTCCACACCATCCCTGGGTAACTTATTCCAGTGTTTGACCACCCTCACAGTAAATGAGTTTTTCCCTATGGTTAAACATAGCCTCCTGTATTTCAGTTTGTGCCCATTACCTCTTGTCCTGTCACTGGGTACCACTGAGAAGAGTCTGACTCCATCTTGTTTACATCCCCCATCTTCAGTCAGGTATTCATGCACATTGGTAATTTCCTCAAGAGCCTGTTCTTCTAATGCAGCTCAGGAGACTGTTGGCCTTCTTTACCACAAGGGCAGGTTGCTGGCTCATGGTCAGCTTGCTGTTCACCAGGACCCCCAGGGTGTCCTCTGCCAAGATACTTTCCAGCCACTCAGCCCCCACCCTGTACTGGTGCATGGGATTATTCCTCCCCAGGAGCAGGACCTTTGCTGAACTTCATGAGGTTCCTCTGTGCCCATTTCTCCAGCCTGTTAAAGGTCCCTCTAAATGGCAGCAAACACATCCAGTGTATCAACCACTCTTCCCAATTTTGCATCATCTGCAAACTTGCTGAGAGTACTCTCTGTCCCCTCACCAAGGCCATTAACAAAGACGTTAACCAATATTGGCCCCAGTATCAAGCCCTGAGGCACACCAGTAGTGCCTTGTCTCCAGCTGGACTTTGTGTCGCTGATCACAACCATCTGAGTGCAGCTGCACTTTTCCATACACCTCACTGTCCACTTATTTAGTCAATACTTTATTAGTTTGTCTATGAGGATGTTATGGGAGACAGTGTTGAAAGCCTTGCTAAAGTCAAGATAAACAATATCCACTGCTCTCCTCTCGTCCACCAAGACGGTCATCTCACCAGAGAAGGTTTTCAGGTTGGTTAAGCATGCTTTTCTCTTCATCAATCCATGATGACTATTCCCATTTACATTTCTGATTTTCATGTATTTGCAAATGGTTTCCAGGATTAGTTGCTTCATTGCTTTCCTGGGGATCAAGGTGAAACTGACTGCCTTGTAGTTTCCCAGATCCTCCTTCTTGCCCTTTTTGAAGACAGGAGTAACATTTGCTTTCTTCCAGTCCTCACAAATCTCCTCCACTCACCACAATCTTTCAAAGATAATCAAGAGTAGCCTCACAGTGACACCAGCCAGCTCCCTCACAACTCATAGATGTCTCCCATCAGGTCCCATGGACTTGTGTATGCCTAGTTTGTTTAAATGTTCCCTAACCTGATCCTCCTTCACTGAGGTTAAGTCTTCCTTGCTCCAGACTTTTCCAAAAAGTATCAGGGGCCTGGGCCTGCTGAAAGCAAATCTTACCAGTAAAGGTCAAGGCAAAGAAGGCACTAGGAAGCCACCTTCTCCACATCCTTTGTCACCTGGTCTGCTGTCCCATTCCTCACCTTTTCCCTAGTCTTCCCTTTGCTGTCAATTTACCTGTAGCAGCCCTTCTTTTTGCCCACCACATCCCTTGCCAGGCTTTCCTAACCCCATTGTTGCACACTCCAACATTCTCTCTATATTCCTCCCAGGTCATCAGCCCCTTTCACATCTATTCTTCCCATTTATGTTTGAGTTTTGTCAGGAGGGACTTGTTCATCCATGCAGACTTCCTACCACCTTTGCTCAACTTCCTGCATGTCCGCATGGACAATTTTTTGAACCTGAAGGATGTGATCCTTAAAAATCAACCATTTGCCACCTCCCATGCAATTCTTCCAAGCAGCTCCCTGAACAGGAGCTGAACTTCACTATCTTATGGTCACTGCAGCCAAGGCTACCCCCAGCATCCACATCCCTAACTGGTTCTTCCTTGTTTGTAAGTGTGAAGTCCAACAGAGTACCTTCCTTTATTGGCTCCTGGATCATCTTTGTCAGGAAGTTATCACAAGTGCACTCCAGAAACATCCTGGATTGCACATACTCTGTTGTGTTGCCTCTCCAACAGATATTACAGTGGTTGAAGTACTCCTTGAACACCAGGGCCTGCAAAGATGAGATTTCTTCCAGTTGCCTGAGGAAAGATTCATTTGCTGCTTCTTCCTCATCATGCAATCTGTAGCAGACACCCACCACCTTGTTCTGCCCATTAATCCTGATCCATAAGCCCTCAGCTGGTTCTCCATCTGTCCCACATGTTCCCGCTGCTCTCTCCCAGACAGGGTTACTCCTTTCCTCACCACCCCAGATAGTCCTTCCTAAAGAGTCAGTATCCAGCCACTGCAATGCTCCAGTTGTGAGCTATCCCACCATGCCTCCATGATTCCCAGTGAGATTTTAGCCCTGTAGCTGCACACAGATCTCTAATTCCTCCTGTGTGTTCCCTATGCTGCATGCATTAGTGTACAGGCATTTCAGAGAGACACTCAGTTGTGCTGATTTCCCAGAAAGTAATAATATGCAAATATCTCGTTTGTCTCAGCTAGAGAAGAGAACATTTGCAATTATATTTCCACTACTGAGAAATGACCTGATATGTCTTCCTGACAATCACATCAGGAACTACATTTGAGGTGACAGAATCTATTCACTATCATGTGTTAAATAGTGGACACGACTCAACACTCAGGGTTTGACAAGAATACACAGCCTCATTGCACCAGCTTTGTTATGTTAATTAGCAAAAAAAAAAAAAAGGAA